>CM059197.1:74096246-74137629 GCA_030323885.1 Branchipolynoe longqiensis | reverse complement strand
TGTGCTGTATTCAGTGTGTGTGACTGTGTGTTAACCATGTGTGTGAGCAGTGTGCAGTAGTAAGTGTGTGTGACTGTGTGTTAGCCAGCTGTGTGAGCAGTGTGCAGTAGTCAGTGCGTGTGACTGTGTGCTAACCAGGTGTGTGAGCATTGTTCAGTAGTCAATGTGTGTGACTGTGTGTTAACCAGGTGTGTGAGCAGTGTTCAGTAGTCAGTGTGTGTGACTGTGTGTTAACCAGGTGTGTGAGCAGTTTGCAGTAGTCAGTGTTTGTGACTGTGTGTTAACCAGGTGTGTGAGCAGTGTGCAGTATTCAGTGTGTGTGACTGTGTGTTAACCAGGTGTGTGAGCATTGTTCCGTAGTCAGTGTGTGTGACTGTGTGTTAACCAGGTGTGTGAGCAGTGTTCAGTAGTCAATGTGTGTGATTGTGTGTTAACCAGGTGTGTGAGCAATGTGCAGTAGTCAGTGTGTGTGACTGTGTCTTACCCAGGTGTGTGAGCAGTGTGCAGTAGTCAGTGTGTGTGACTATGTGTTAACCAGGTGTGTGAGCAGTGTGCAGAATTCAGTGTGTGTGACTGTGTTAACCATGTGTGTGAGCAGTGTGCAGTATTCAGTGTGTGTGACTGTGTGTTAACCAGGTATGTGAGCAGTGTGCAGTAGTCAGTGTGTGTGATATGATAGTTATACTAGACTTACTTGTAAGTTGACGTATTACAGAGATTCTTACGAATCTACGAATACGAAGGTAAGGATCAGGGGATAGGTCAAGCCCGCGCAGACCGGATATGGCTTCAGTTTTTGAAGTTGGAGGGGAGCAAAAAACCTAAAACCAGGATCAGTAACCCCTACCCTACCCTAAAAGCGGATAGAGGCTTCTCTAGAAGCCTCTATCCGCTTTTATCTTTATACTCGAGTATATTTCGGGTCCCTTCTTCTTCAAGGTGTGGGTGGGCGGGCCCTTGATCCTTACCTTCGTGTTCATAGATTCGTAAGAATCTCAGTAATATGTCAACTTACAAGTAAGTCTAGAATAACTATGATATTCTTACTTCATCTTCCGAATACCAGAAGTTAAGTACCCGGGGAGAGTCTTCGAAGCATGGTTTTTTGGTGACCCGACTTATCTTGCTTCTTTACTCCTCCCTCGTTACTCCTTCCATCTCCTATCGTCTTTCTGTAATTATATGAACATAGTGCCTTGGCACTCGCGCCAGGTAGCTTTACTACCGGACCAGCAACTATACAATTATGCATTGCCAATCAACTATCACTCACACGGTGACTCCTTTGATAAAGTTCAACCTTTTTATTTGTTTGTACATGCACAATGCCACGCCCTTCTTTTTTGATCTGTAGCTTTTTGTAATGACTGTATTTGTTTCTTAACATACATAACATACAGTAAATCTTATTTTATTTTCGCGCTTTCCTATTTGTTAGGATCAGTCTCTGTGTCTCTGCTGGGTCCTCTACCGACTTGTGGTAGAAACGCGCGAAACTCCTGCTGTCCCTCCAGGAGGCATTCCTCATGATCGCATTCAAATTTGCTCCCATGGCCTGTGCTGAGGAGGCTGATGCCCCTCTGGTACTATGGCTCTTGTACCTACTGGTGTCTACGCCTGCTAGCTTTGGCACATTCAGTGTCCACCTCACGAGAGTGGCCCTCGAAATGGGTCCGTGCGGCCCAATATATGAGAGGAGTAACTGCGTGTTATTCCTCCTCACTCTGGCCGTTCTCTCAACATATTTCTTAATTGTTTTTACTACACATAGAGCATGTTCCGCTTTAAAACAGAAAAAATGTATAGAGTCCAGCAGCTGCCCTAGCTGGTTGTGTTTTAATAATGTTTTCATTTTTAAAACCACGGAGTCCTCTTCGACCCGCATCCTGTCTACTTCCAAGTTTATAATAGTTTGTCCCCTTTGCGAGGACACTAACAAAAGCAGGATCGTCAATTTGTAGGATAACAACTTTAAGCTCATTTCCCTATTAGCTGGGAGTGTTTTTATCCAATTTAAAACACATTCCACACTCCAGAAGCTGTCATATCTAGGCTGTGGCGGCCTTTGCTCGTGACAGCTTTTACAAAGCCACTTAATTAGGAAGTGTTCTCCCACCGTGCTACCCCCCGCCCTGGGCAGGATAACACTCAACGCACACCTAGCTGCATTTATTGCACCGTACCCTACTCCTGACTCAAAGTAGTTACAAAGATATTTAAGCACATTCGCTATAGAGGGGTTCAGCACCCTTACTCCCCTCTCCAGGGCCCACAGCGCCCAATGATTTATATGTGTAACATAATTCTTACGCGCAGACACTCTCCAAGTGTGTTTGAAGAATTGTAACGTCTTATTATCTATCTCATATCCTTCTAAAGTCCCGGCTAAAAAAGGTAAGCCGTCAATCTTACTTCCTCTAGGCCTGTTCCTAGCTTTCTGTTGACTTGGTGTTTGATTCCAGAGAGGTTCCCCAGTCTTTTTTCGAACGACCGCTGTTCTCTTGCCCCCTCCTGGAGGATCGGGTGCCATGGATGTCCCGGCCAGTGTGGAGCGACCACAATCGCCCTCGTCCCTTCCTCCCGAATTTTCCTTACCACACGTGGTATCAGGCTGAATGGGGGGAAGCAGTACACAAACATGTTAGACCAGCAGAATGAGAAAGCATCCGTCTTCCAGCTATCTGGCTCTGGTTCCCAACTAACGTCTCTATCTAACTGCTTGTTTAATCTTGACGCAAAGAGATCCACCTCCGGTTTGCCCCAAGTCATACAAATTTCGTCAAATATTTGTTCATTTAATTTCCATTCTAGTTGGTCCGTAAACTTACGTGACCGCAGATCTGCCAGTACATTTTCTACCCCGGGGATATGGGTTATAGTAAGCCAATTTCCATGCCATTGGGCCCACTCCCAGATACTGATCGCTTCACGGAGGCAGTCTTCAGATTTTGTGCCTCCCATATTCTTTACGTACGCTAATGCCGTAGTATTATCCGTTCTCACTCTTATGTGTGTATTTTCTGTTTTGCACAAACTTTTTAGTCCAAAAATTATAGCCTTTAATTCAAGGACGTTAATGTGCGCCATCTCTTCTGGCTGCCATCGCCCGCCTGTCTGCTCCAGATAGGTATGTGCCCCCCATCCCTCAAGGGAGGCGTCTGTGAATAGCTCTATTTCTGGTATTTCCCTTCTAATTCTTCTCACTATCCCAAAATTTTGTAACCACCAGTTCAAATCATCTACACCCTCACGTGAAACTGACATTGCATCCTCGAAGTTTCCTTTACTTCTTTTTAGTGCTTTTATTTGATCTCTTTCAAGTTGTTTGAAATGTGCCCCCGCATACTCCACTGCCGGTGAATAGGCTACCATTAACCCTACTACTCCTGCCACCTGCCTAATAGATGGTAGATCTGTCTCCAGCACCTCTGTTGCTGCATCTCTACATTTTTTCACTTTTTCTAACGTTAATGATACGTCCATTTTGACAGAATTGATGTAAAAACCCAGGAACTTCAAGCACTGCGTAGGTTTAAGGACTGATTTTTCCCTATTTATCGTGAACCCCAGTCTTTCAAACAGTGAGACTAGTTCTGAAATAGCTGTTTGACATTCCCCTGATGTCTTCCCCAAGACAAAACTATCATCCAAGTAAGGGAAACAGATATATCCCTTTTCTCCCATTTCTGAATAGATGGGTTTTAATAGCTTGGTAAAAATCCTAGGTCCTGGCGCTAACCCATTGGGTAGGACTTGGTACTCGAGTAGAGTGTCTTCCCTTCGAAAACGTAAATATTTTCGCTGGGACTGCTTTACATTTACTGAGTAATAAGCATCTGTAAGGTCAGCAATAGCCATCCATGCCCCTTTTTCTAACAGGTCTATAGCTGTTTTAAGATTAAACATTTTAAAATGTTCATATTTTATCAATAGGTTTAACTTAGTGAGGTCTAGAATCATCCTAAATTTTCCACTTGGTTTAGGCCTCAGAAATATATTCGACACCCATTGGTCCTGTACTGGACTGACTTCCTTCAATACCCCTTTACTTTTTAGTTTAGACACTTCTTCCTCAACATAGCTCCTTTCTACACTATCCATTTTAAAAGGGAACGGCTCCCTCTCCTGTACTGGAGTATTTAGAAAAGGGATAGTCAAACCTTTTACACAATCTAAGATCCATTTATTGGAAGTCAACACCTTCCACTGTTCTATGTTATTCACTATATTACCAGCTTTAAATTTTGAGTGTGCGATAATAATGTGCTTACCAGACTCTAATTGATCGTAGGAGGCACACACCTGGTTTGGGCGCCTCATTTCTGAAAACCCCGTGAGGAGGTTCCCCGACCACGCCCCCCTCTCGGGACAGACGGCACACTCCCATATTGGGCGTAATCCTCATTGGTTCTTCCGAAGCGCTTCTCCGGCGCAATGGTACGTGCTCCCCAGTTGGACGAGCCTCTGAACCCATGGCCTCTCGCAGGTTGTTACCCCTGAACTTGTTGTAGGGCACTCCCAGCCTATGTTGATGGTCGAAACTGTTTCTTCTTTTCCCTCAGTAGGCCAAGTTTGTATTCATACAATTATCCGATGCTTTGACTGACTTCCAAAGCTGCTTATTCCTTTCCCCCAGGTTTTCACCTAGAAGAAAATCCGTTGGCTCTGGCAGCTCACCATACACATCACGCTTTGCCTTAATCAGCTCCTTTCCTAAGTGGGAATGTACCACCTTTCCCACACTTGTCACACGATCCACACGTATCTGGCTATGTGTCGCTACCAACATCTTAATCGCATTTAAGACATGCACCGCCTGTGCATCCAAATCTGGATCTGCATCACCTCTCTTCAGAATCAAATCCATTGTAGGAACAATGGCCGTTAATGCCCCTAACACACCCTTAGAGGCCGTCAACAAGGAATTTTCACCTTCCTTACGGCTTTCAGCGAAACGGATTTCCTCATTTAACATCTGAATCCTAGCTGCTGGGACATCCACCAGCCCCGTGTAATGTCATGACACATCCCGGATGGTCTTTAAATGTTTGGGCGCTCCCATATTCGGGCCACCATAATAGTGGTGAATCATGCCCGCCATCGTCTCACTGACAGTAATCCGCAGTGTCACCAAGCTTTTTACCTTCTTATAAATTTCCTGCAATTCGTTTAATCCTGCACCTTTGTGTAATCCATGGGCTAACTTGAACTCCCTTCTTACCTTAGTCATAGTAGTAGCTGTCGGCTTGGTATCACTAATTAAAGCCGGCATACTAGCCCCTTCTGTAATGTATTGTGGTTATCCGAACACCCCCACCGTACTACCGCATGACGTCATGATCAAGCATTCTTAATAAAGGCAGTTACGTTACAAGAACTCACGGTGTCCACATGTACATTATATGGTGTCAGATGTTACGGGTTGAATGGCTGACATGGCGCTTCATGGATTAAAACCCCCTGGACCATTAAATTTAGATGAACGGATGGCCATAAACTGGAGATCATGGTTGCATTCCTATGAAATTTACTCAACAGCAGCCGGGATAGGATCAAAGACAGAAAAAGTACAATGCTGTGTACTGCTACATGTTGCTGGCAGTGAGGCACAAAAAGTTCACCGTACGTTCGAGTTCGACACTAATGACAAATACAAAATCGGACCATTGATAACAGCATTTTCGAAGTATTGCGAGGGGAAGACAAACATAACAGTGATAAGGTATGACTTCAACTCTTTTAACCAAACTACCGAAAATATAGACACATACATTCGCGAGTTAAAACATAGGATCCAATTTTGCTGTTATGAACAATTGGAAGCGTCCCTATTATGCGATCGGATTGTATGTGGAATAAAGGATAACAAACTCAGAAATAGGTTACTACAAGCACCTAAGTTATCATTGGAGGAGTGTGTTCAATTATGTAGATTGAGTGAAAATAAATCATCACAAGTACAAGTGTCTTCGAATGTGCAAGTAGATGCGGTGTCTCATGGTTACGGACGACGAGCTGAACTGGGAACCAGGATATCTCCATGGAGACAGGCATCAACAAGTCAATATCAACAAAGCCGCAAGATGGCGGCTACCAAATGTGGACGATGCGGATATAATCACCGAGATGGAAACTGTCCAGCCCGAGGGAAAGAATGCATGGGATGTCGACGAATTGGTCATTTTGTAAAGATGTGCCATTTACAAAAGAGACAGCAACATGAAGCACCAATATATGAAATTAATATTGATTCGGAGACGGACAGTGACCGAGTCATGCAAGGTCATTTCGACAGTCGAGATCAAGAACAACAACAAAACAGTGACGGATGTGATTTGTTTGTCGGTTCAATACATGATTTTGACATGGACGACAAGGACTTGTGGTTTGTGATGTTTGTGGTCGGTGATGTGGAGGTGTCATTTAAGTTAGATACAGGATCCGAAGCCAACATTTTGCCTTTGGCAGTGTACAAACAAATGAATGGTGCTGATTTGAAAGCATCTACTTGTCAATTAATCACGTACGGAGGACATAGAATTAAGTCTGCAGGAGAAACAACATTAAAGATTAACGGTCATGACTTAAAGTTTCAAGTGACTGATGCCGGCAGTGCGATCATAGGCAAACAGGCCTGTGTTAAATTGGGTCTGTTAGCAAGACTGGACACTGTGAGCGAGACACCTTCACATGAAGCGGACAAAGTGATACTTTATCAAGAGCGCATACATCCAGTGTAGCCCCTAATGATTTGTATGACCGTGACATTTCGGTGGGGGCTATAGATATGGGTATGGATGTTGTCCAACGAGTCAGAGAAGCCACCAAGGTAGATCAGACGCTCAACACAGTAAAGAATCTGACGTTGGAAGGATGGCCAAATACTAACGATAATATTCCTAATGATGTAAAACCGTATTACACCTTTAGATATGAAATAACATGGGTAGATGGCTTACTACTGAAAGGTACACAAATAATAATCCCCAAAATTCTACAGACCGATATGCTGGACAAGTTACACGAATCACACCTAGGGGTGGTTAAGTGTAAACAACTCGCCAGAGATAATATTTTTTGGCCAGGATTTAGTAGCCAGTTAGAAGACAAAATATCCAGATGTGATATATGTCAAGACTTTAGAAATATGCCACCAAAAGAACCTTTAATAAATCACGCAATAATAGATATACCATTCAATAAAATTGGAATAGACTTATTTCATGTCGATGGTAGAAATTACATCTTAATTATTGACTATTATTCTAAATTTCCGGATTTCATAGAATTAGATAAAACATCTACTACAGCAGTTATTGAGGCATTAAAACAGACATTTGCCCGTTTTGGTATACCCAGATATATAGTGTCAGATAATGGTCCGCAATTTACAAGTCTCGAGTTTCAGAAATTTGCGTCACTATATGGCTTCACGTCACTCTACTCAAGTCCAATGCATGCGCAAAGTAATGGACAGGTTGAACGTTATGTTCAAACCATTAAACGTATAATAAAAAAATGCATAAAAGACGGTAGAGATGTACAAATAGCCATGCTCAATTACCGAAATACGACATTAGATGGTATTGGCGTGTCCCCAGCGCAATTAATGATGTCACGGAAATTGAGAAGCAGGATCCCTGTACTAGATCGAGAATTAAAGGCAAGGGTACATGCATCAAAACTTAACCAAATGCACCATAATCAAAGGTTACAAAAAGAATACTTTGACAGACATGCCAGTAGTATTCAACGCCCTTTGAATAGGGGTGATCACATCCGTTATAAAGACCACAATGGGGACTGGAAAAGAGGTACAATTGTGCGTACTAATGTAGGGGCTCAAAGGAGTTACAATGTGATAAATGAACATGACAATGTTGTACGACGTAACAGGAGGTTCATTTACAAATGTCCTGATAAACATAAAAATAAGACTCTAGAACATGCACCATCAGTTCGCGTTAAAAAGTCGCATAACACGAACACACCAATAACATACACAACATGTTATGGTCGGTTAAGTAGGCCACCAGTTCGTTACGGCTTTCAACATACATTTATTGAATAAGTTAAAACATATTTATGTTAATGATGCCTGATGTTACTTTTGCAGTAGCTTACCTGTTGTAAGTAGCTTTGATGTACATGTGTAGCTACATACGTTCCTTCATTGGTACATACAATAACTTGAATGAACAAAGTAAATGACGTGAGCGCCCAAAAACAGTACATTACAGCGTCAAACATATGTGTGTCAAACAAAGAATGCACACAATGCATGCAAAAGAAGAAGCAGCAGGACAAGACAACTGCGTATGAAATCATACTTACGTGTGTGACATAAACATTTCTGTTCAGCTGCTATGCACACACCTTGACTTTATATAATAATATGTTGGACATATTGCAGAAAATAAATTACATGTTAATTATAAGGGAAAGGATAGGATAAGGAATTATATTATGTATGTTACAACTCGATAAGTCAGAAATAAAGAAATTAAAGGTATAGATATAAGTCAATACAGGTAACAATTCAGACGTCACGAAACAGTAGTGATAACTAATTAAGTATTTATTATATTTAAGTGAAAGGGGAAGATGTAATGTATTGTGGTTATCCGAACACCCCCACCGTACTACCGCATGACGTCATGATCAAGCATTCTTAATAAAGGCAGTTACGTTACAAGAACTCACGGTGTCCACACGTACATTATATGATATCCCATTATCACATTATCACATTACATGTCACATTATCCTGACCCTGAGCCAACCAGTCCTTGTCCTAGAATGTCCTATTATGTAGAGCGCCTGGCTATGAAGCGACAAGTATCAAATTTTAAGTTATAGAATTCTATGATCTACCAGAACGGGAAATGATCGCTCAACTCATTCGGCCATCCCGTCTGGTCAGCTGACTGGTTGAGTGTTCTGGCATGCTTACCTCAAATTTCCTATTTCGGTACTTCAGTTAAAAAAAATAGTCTACTTTCCTACTCCCGCCCCAAAAGAAGAAAATCATGTACTTTTCAAATTTGTATTATTAATTAGTTTTGCTATTTCTTTTTTACTTACAGAATTTTTATTTTGTGTATTGGCGTAGTCCGGGTTAAACTGTACAAAGTACGCAAAGATTATACTGGTAGGCAGGTCTGCGTATCCTGCAGCCAAGTGTTTTGAGACAGGAGCAAGGGCATTCATTGTATTTCTATTGTCTGTATTTCTATTGGCACACAAATCCACGCCTAACACTCTGGCAAACATCACTGATATATATAGATGTATATATATATAATATAGATATATACAGTAAAATCTCTAACCGACCACCTTCACAGATCGACCACTCTCCTATGTTGATCGTTTTATTTTGGTCCCAAACATCGCCCATACTGTACCATTGTGATGATAAAAAAAAACACTCCCTAAACCGACCACCTCCCTAAATGGACCATTTAAAGTCGATCCCATTGTAAAGTCGATGGCTGGCAGCTGTGGTTGTGTAGGTAGGCTAAATATGAAATCACTACAGGCAAGAGAAAGGTAGAGTAGAAAGTGCACAGAAGAGAGCTTACAGTTACACCCTCAGGTTTATTACTATATAGTCTCATGAATCCAAGATGGCTGTCACACCTGATCAGCTCCTCCAATCAGCACTAGGCATTCTGCAATCAACCAATGAACATCCAACCTGCCTGTATCCAAGCCTTGGTTGTTTATGGCTACAGTGCCCTGTTGTGTCTGGGTGTGCAGTGATCCGTAAATAACAATTTGGGAGGGGGGGGGGGGGTTATGTGAGCTGAGCTGCTAAGGCCCTGTCACACTAAAAGTAGTGCCCCTCTCACACTATCTATAACTACATAATGTTTATATCAAATCAGCAAAGGATCACCAGCACCACATAATACCTTAATGCCTCTGGCTTTATATACCATTTGCCTTTTTATATAACAATCGTAATTACTATAGACTAATTCACACCATCCACCAATGTCTAAATATCGGGAAATTTTACACCATGGTCGGTCGATTTAGAGAGCTTTTACTGTTGTATGTATAATAGCAGTTATTGCCCGATATAGAACTTAAGGCCCGGGAACCTCTGGAATAATACAAGGTCAATGTACATTCCAGAGGCCCAATTATCGCCTTAATATGGTCGTTGGGTCTGTCAAGCCTCTGGAATTTGGTTGAGTTGTATTTAACCACATGTAGTACGGTCACTGTTTGGCTTTCCAAGGGGATGATGATCTTCTAGCTGAGCAAACAATGTTATTCTGACATTGTGGTTATTAAAGCCACATTGTCCGATGAAAGGATCAAGTTGTTTAAACTGAAACACTTAAAGCTGCATATTCCGATGGTTTTGAATTTCTGTAATTTTCTGAGATAAATATATTAACTTGATCGTTTTAATCTACCTCGTTTTTGTTTGAATTAACTTGTGTTTTAAATGGCTATTCTTTGAGATATTTGAAGTGAAAACATGTCAAATAAATTTAGGCAAACACGCCAAGAGTTTGACACCATAGCCTTCTGACGTAACAGGTTCTATTAAATCGACTCAGTATTCCCTTCTTTGTGGCAATAAATGTTTAATAAGTGCATCAGTATCTAAGTTACATATTTGGAATAAATTGTAGATAATTGTTTTGTTTTTGAAAACTTTGTGCTTCATCAGACTATGCAGCTTTAACGACAAACATGTTGTACGGTCACTCACTGTATGCAGGGATGAAAGATCTCGGTGATTTCGCGGATTTCCAAGATTTTTCAATTCCGCAGCACCATCACATATACTAATATCTGCTGCAGACGCTGCTGCACTATCAGCGTATACTACTAATACATGCTTCAAACACCACAGCACTATCAGCGTATACTACTAATACATGCTTCAAACACCACAGCACTATCAACGTATACTACTAATACATGCTTCAAATGGCGCAGCACTATCAGCGTATACCAATATATATGAAACCAGACTTCCGGAAATATTCCCTGATTCCCTGATAATGCTAAACCTATGGGAGAATATCCGCATTTCCGCTTTTTTCCCCCGGAGACCACTTTCATCCCTGTTATGGCTTCCCCTAGGGGGGGGGGGGGGGGTGATCTTCCAGCCAAGCAAACAATTTTATTCTGACATTGTAGTTATTAAAGCTGCATAGTCCAATGAAAGCATCACATTTTTAAAACTAAAACACTGAACTTGATTTAATCCTGTGCATCTAACGTGGCCATTGGTGATTTCATTAATCATTATTATATATTATAATATTTTATTTGCTGCATACCGTATATGTCCCAATAGACGCGCACTGCGCAAGTGCAGACACATGGATGTGCATCTCATGGATTTGTTTTTGTCGTGCCTCTGAAATAAAGTGGGATTGTCTTATTTTATGTGCATTCAGTCTGAAATAATCGTAAATTTTGATTTGTTTTTGTCGTGCCTCTGAAATAAAGTAGGATTGTTTTATTTTATGTGCATTCAGTCTGAATGTGATCTTAAATGTGTGCATTCTTTCAATCTTGAAATTGGGGGTGTGCTTCTATTGAGTAGCATGCTTCTATTGGGACATATACGGTAGAAGGAATACTAGGTTCATTTACTAGATGTCACTGCTGATCCCTGTAATGGCCATCATTTCAGTGTACAGCAACTTTTAATTTGCATGTTTTTACATTAAAGATGCATAGTCCGACGAGAGCATAACATTTTCCAAAACCAAAGCAATTATCTAGATTTGATTCTGCATATCTAACTTAGATACTGATGCACTTGTTAAACATTTATTGTCACATAGAAGCGAATATTAAGGCAATTGAATAGAACTTGTTACTGCAGAAGTTTATGGTGTCACAGTTTTTGGCAGAGTTTTGACATGCTTGCCAAAATTAATTTCGAATGTTTGCACTTCAAATATCTCAAAAGCCAGCCATGTAATGTTACTTCAAGCTAAAAGTAAGGTATATTATAATGATCAACCTAATTTATTTGTCTCAAAAAATGTCAGGAACTCAAAACCATACGACCATCTAACTGCTGACCCGTCTGATGTCCCGCATTTTGGTGGACACCAAGATTTATTCTGCATGTTTTGGCATTAACTAACACTCATGCTAAGATTTAACTTTACAATAAAAGGTACTTCAAAGCAAAATAAAGTAGATTATAATGATGAACATAATATATTTATATAATAAAATAGGACAAACTAAAAACCAGCATTAAATGCCTTTAAGCCTTTACACTTTGGCTATTTTAATCAGTATAAGCTGAAATTTCAATGTATTTCAACTTATACCTGACAAAATAACAAAAGGGGTTATCTGACTTGACGATAAAAATTACTTTCTTTAATTTAAGAACAAGTCATGGATGGAATCGAAATGATTCCTCCACCCCCTCATTACCAAACACACCATCTCTAACTGGCTGTAGCTGAGGACAACCTCGACAATAATATGACGCACTGGAGAGAGACGGAGAGCCAGGACAGGCATACAACATGGCGTTTACCAGAAACTATGCCAAGTCCAGGATGAGAGCGCAGCTTTCAGACAAAGCCGTATATAAGTGGAGGGATGCGAGTATTATTGGGGCGTGGAATAATGCAGTTGGCAGATATGAATGCACAAGGTTGGCATCCTGTGGCTCTGTGACACTGGTGTGTTCGCTCACATAGGTGAGTGACTAAGGATGCCTGCTGTCTGGAACCGTTGGCACCAACTTACTGTAGGCCGTGGATAATGGAGGTGGTTACATAATGGTACAAGTGTCTATGTACCGAAACCACCACCCCACCACCACAACCACCACCGCCACTGTCGCTGCCACCACCACAACCACCACTGCCATTGCCACCACCGCTGCCACCACCACCACCACCACAACCACCGCCACTACCACCACCGCTACCACCACCGCCAACACCACCACCACCGCCACCACCACAACCACAACCACCACCACCACCCAAAACCACCACCACCACCAACACTACCACCACCACCATGCCACCACTAACATATGAATGTGAAATGTTGGGAGGGTGGGGTGAGGGGTCAAATATTTATTCAAGAAACATTTTCTGTATGTGCCATGGTTGTCTTAATTATTAAATGTGGATTTCAAAGTAAATTTATCGATGCTGATGATTTGGGTTTTTGTCTTAGCAATATCAAAGGGGTAGCGGCTTATGACAGTGCACTCACACACTCATGACGACTTTATAGTGCTTCCCCACTGGAAGACCAGGCCACTGGCACCATGTCTCCACTCAGTCACTATATTGTTACTGAGAAAACCAGTCCTTGCCCTATCCTAGTCGTGTCAAGCGCCAGGCTAGGTAGCAACAAGTATCAATTTCGTAAGTCATCGGTTTGACTCGGTCGGGGTTCGAACCCATGACTTCCCACACAGGAAGTTAGCCAGTGCGCTTGTGGGTGCTTGCCAAAATTAATTTGGCGTGTTTGCACTTTGAATATTTCAAAAGTTAGCCATTTAAATAATGAAAGCTCTCTCAAACTAAAGTAAGATAGATTATATCAATCAATCTAATATATTGATCTCAGAAAATGACAAAAACTCAAAACCAGCAGTCGATGCAACTTTAATGATAACATCAAAATGCTGCTAAGATGTAAAAACCAAATAAATCCTTTTTTAACCAATCTGCCTATATGGGTCATTCTCTAAAACTGGGCACAAGAGTGTGACATGGAAACTAAAAGTGAAAACCTTCTAAATAATAGCAAACATCCTTCCAAATAATAGCCTAAGCCAATGTCCTATGAAGGTTTGGATGTTGTGGATATGTCAGAGTTGAAAAAAAATGAGTTTCACTTTTTGAATTAGATCTTATACAAATTGAGCAATACTCGTGTAACATGAAAATCAAAGACTCATCCAGAACCTCATTTTACATATACAACATGGTCAAACAAGATTTTATTGATTACTGTTAAGCAGACAAGGTTATGCCTTAAAAGAAAAAAGTTGAAAAATAAGTTGAAAAAAAGTTTGACTACATGTATGGTGTCAATGTGTAAATTTTCACATTTTCACTCTAGCGCAAAATCATATAATTATAATTTTGATATCTTTTGTGGGATAAATTCAATACATGTAGAACTGCTAACATACCTAATAGACAGAGGCTACATTAATTATTTGACTTGCTATCAATAAAAGAAAGACTTCATTATCAGCATCGTAACGTGGAGATCAAATATGTGGTGCCCAGTTTTGGAGAATAACCCATATACCAAGTGCCAGGAGAGTAAAACACTGTAGGACCTTTCAATGTTAGCCACTTCAATTCTCACCGGCATTCTGTCTCAGACAGAAGCGTGGGTGTGTAGGTTGTGATAGATGTGTTCAATGGGAATGTGCCTCGCTAGAAAGGTCAGGCACGTGTATGTGCCTAAGTGCTGAATGAACCCACCGAATGTGCCTATTGAATTTAGTATTGCTCTATGGACTTCACCGGACGAGGTGGCCGAATTTGTAGAGCGCAGGCCTCGTGTGTGGGAGATTGGGACTTTGGTTCGCGGTCGAGTCTAGCCAATGAGTTATAAAATTGATACTTGTCACTTCCTAGCCTCCCGCTCGGCATTAATAGGATAGGACAAGGACTGGTTAGCTCAGTGTCAGGATAATGTGACTGAGTGGGATATCGGGTCATGGTGCCGGTGGTCTGGTCTCCCAGTGGGGCAGCCCTATAAAAGTTGCCATGAGTGCACACTGGACATCATAAGTCGATGCCCGTCCTGATATGACCTTAGATGTTGTCAGGACGTAAAACTCCAACAAGCACCCTATGGACTGCCGCTTTCAATGGCTTCGGCAAAAGTTAGGCTCCTGGAATTGAGTTTGCTATTTACCTTGGTAAGTGACGGAGGGTGTGGGGAGACTAGGTAAGTGGAGATGTTGGTAGCTGCAGACCCGTTTGTAAAGAAGTGATGTTGTTGCCAGGATGTAAAACTCCAACAACCAACCAACTAACCAAGTGGCAGGGGAGCGAGATCTGGGGTCGGAGGAGCATCCAGTACAGGGGAGCTGCGCTCGGGGGGGGGGGGGTCTAGTGGGGGGTCGGGGGGGGGGGGGAGTACCTAGTGCAAGGGTGGAGATCGATGACGAGGAGAGTGTGGGTGGATGAGTGGGTGGGGGAGGATGGATGATGGGGGGGAGGGGGGGGGGGAACCCGACGATGGGAAAGGCGGGGGGGGGGGGGTGGCCATGGGTGGTGGCCCGAGTGTTTATGAGCCTCTCAGTTTGGCCGCTACGCACAACACTGACGTTGCCTTTTAGTTTTACTTACCGGACAGCGAGCCTCGTTTTGGCGAAGTGGATTTGTGCTAAGAAATCACCTCATCAAAATAGTCTCATTTGAAAACACCAGAACTATGCATTCCATGGGTGGTTTAGTGGTGAAATCTGTGTCCGCTTGGTTTCTTTCCATTGGGTCTGCATTCAGAGAGTGGGGGCGGCTAGAGGTGGTGTGTGTTGTGTGTGGGGGGGGGGGGGGGGAGGGGTGGGGGGGGGGGGGGAGGGGGGGTGAGAAGGGGGTTGAACTGGTTATTGGACAACTGTGTATAGATGATGAATGTTCCTGGGTATTCTCCAACCTCCAGACACCGGAACCCAAGTGCAACAAGTGAGTGAGAGTGAGAGGATGAGGTGGTGAGACAGGCCACCCATACCCAGAGTGCACTGACACCGACACGCCGTCCTCCCTCTCTAACACGCCCCCCTCTCTGACACGCCCCCCCCTGACACGCCCCCTCCTCACTGACATGCCTCCTCTCTGATGCGCCCCCCTCTGACACGCCTCCTCTCTTCCATGTCCCCTTCTCTGACACCCCCCCCCCTCTCTGACACGCCCCTCCTCTCTGACACGCCCCTCCTCTCTGACATGCCACACCCATCTGTGACACCCCCCCCCCTCTTTGATACGCCCCCTCTCTGACATCCCCCCTCTCTGACAGGCCTCCCTCTCACTACAGAGTGTCCTCTCTGACATGCCCCCTGCATCTCTACGCCCCCCACTGACACCCCACCCCCCCCCCCTGAGACGCCCCACCGTCTGAACACGCCCCCTCCTCACTGACACTCCCCCCCTCCTCTCTGAGACCCCCACTATCTGACACGCCACCTCCTCTCTGACACGCCCCCACCTGGCTGACACGCCCCCTCCTCTCTGACACGTCCCCTCCTCTCTGACACGTCCCCTCCTCCCTGACACGCCTCCTCCTCCCTGACACAGAACCCTAACCGTATGAATTTAATATAATCCATTTGTTGAATATGTTTTCTGTGTATGTGCCAGCGTGTTGCTTCTAGGTGGTGTGGCTTTAGAGATATTTCTCCTTTTCTCAATGAAGATTGCTCATAGCCATTGAGTTTGCAGTGTGACAGTGTGTCATCCTGCAGCCAAACAGCGCGCACACTGACCTAAATACCCATGCTGACGTCATATGAAATAGGTCTATATATGCGGCAATTGGATCCATTTTTATAGATTGTTTCGATTCTTTTCTGTCAGTTTCTATCTAAGAGAGTAGGAAATTGAATGGAAGGGACATTTTTTTTCTCTCTTTATGTTTGTCTTGTGATAGCTCATTATGACCCTATATCGCCACACCCCACACCCAACAAACCCCCCCCCCCCACCGTCACACACACACACCCACACCCCTCATCCTATTACCCATTACTCACACCCTATCTCAATCAAGGTTGGTCACTTCATTGTGTCAATCAAAGGTGATTACTTCATTATGCCAACCAAGGGTGGCCACATCATTATCTCAATCAGGGGTGGTCACTTCATTGTGTCAATCAAGGGTGGTAATGTAATTGTGGCAATCAAGGGTGGTAATACAATTGTTTAAATCAAGAGTTGGCACTTCATATCATTCAAAGGTGGTCACATCATTTTCCAATGCAATGTTTGTCAGTTCAAGGTTGATCACTTCATTATCTCAATCAAGATTGTTCATTTCATTTCAATCAAGGTTGGCCACTTCATTATTTCAATCAAGATTGACCACGTCATTGTTTCAATTAAGGATGATAACTTAATTATCTTAATCAATGGTAGTCACTTCATTATCTCAATCAAGTGTCACTTCATTGTGTAAATCAAATGTGGTTACTTCATTGCTAATCAATGGCGGGAACTTCATTGTAATCAATCAAGGTTTATATCTTCATTATATCAATCAAGGTTGGTCAGTTCATTGTATAAATCAAGGGTGGTTACTTCATTATATCAATCAGGGTTGGTCAGTTCATTGTGTCAATTAAGAGTGGTCACTTCATTATCTCAATCAAATGCGCTCACTTCATAAACGCAATCAATGGTTGTCACTTCATTATCAAAGGAGGCAAGTTGCGGTCTTCCCTTTCATTCAACAGGTCCTTCGTCCTGATTGAATTACAGAGTGTGGGTGTGGCTATTTTTAGGTTATTGTCTTTGTAAATTAATAAATTACTATTTAAAGTAATTTCATGGCAGCAGGTCTCTTTTTTCCTTCATAATTTCATCATTATGGGACAAAAATAAGTGGCAACACTCAAGTGCACAGGGACATTTAGTGACACTTCCACTTTTGATGCTGGTCAGTGAATGAGCACTATTGACTTCCCAACAACTACTTTTTTTTCTCCACCCCACCTTCCCTTGTTCACACATGGACTGCATACAGAGCACCAATGACTGTGTTCATATATCACATCTCCATTTCCCCCACGCACGTCACACACCAGACCAGCAGGCAATATTATAAGTGTCACTATTGTATTGTTTTTTTTTGTGATGGTGTATTTCTACTGTCCATAACGGTTAATTCTAATGACTTGTTTTCCCTGCTAGACAGTAATAATCTCGTTGTTCCCCTTGTTTTGTTACTTTCAGTTGTGTAGCTATCGACTGCATGCATTCTTTCTGTTTGTAAGCATTAGCCCACATCTCCGTCCGTACCTTCTGTGAGTTAGTTCTGTTAGTTCTACAATTGGTTAGTTATTTCTTAAATGGGCCAGTATTTTTTTTGTTCCCTTTTTTGTTTTTTAATTTCTTTTAATTATATATTGAGAGGGTTAGTTGCCCACTCGGACAATTTCTCTGGATTGATTAATCGAATGGATGTAGTACAATATTGGCGGTCTCTTCATATCAACCAGATGGTGTGATGGAACAGAAAAGAGAAGGTGTCCCCTTCCTGCGATGAAGGTTGTGGGTTCGATTCCTGGACCGAATGTTGCCAAACTTTCAAACTAGCAAAATCTCTCTGAATCGACCGACCATGGGACTCACTTTAAATGGTCCAATTAGGGAGGTGGTCGGTTTAGGGATTTTTTATCGTTACAGTGGTATTGTATGGGCGATCGTTGGGGACCCAAATAAAGCGATTGATATAGGTGAGTGGTCGATCTGTAGAAGTGGTCAGTTAGAGAGGCTTTACTGTAGCTTGCTTGTTTTGTGCTCGGAATTCCTCGGGTAGGGCACTGACCTGGTTGATAGGACTGAGTGGACCTCCCATATTGGTAGGATGTCAAACTCCAATCACTCACTCCTGTCATGGTTTTTCATTGACTCATTAAATATGTCACTCATTTATAGATTTCTAATTCGAGTGAACATAGGATCAATTACACTGGGTACATACGAGAAATTGGGGGTCACTTTATTATCTCAATCAAGGTTGTCAATCAAAGGTGATTACTTCATTATGCCAAGCAAGAGTGGTCACCTCATTATCTCCATTAGGAGTGGTCACTTCGTTATATTAGTCAGGGGTGGTTACATCATGATATCATTCAAGGGTTCTCATTTGTTTGTTTGTTTGTTTGATGGGGATTTTCATCTTAGCAACATCTAAGGTAATATCAGGACGAGTACCAACCTGTGACAGTGTGCACTCATGGTGACTTTATAGTGCTGCCCCACTGGGAGACCAGGCCACCAGTAGCATGACCCGATATCCCACTCAGTCACATTATCCTGATACATACTGAGCTAACCAGTCCTTGTCCTATCCTATTAATGCAGAGCGCCAGGCTAGGTAGTGACAAGTATCAATTTTAACGTCATTGGTTTGACTTTGTTTAAATTAAAAAAAATTTAAAGTCACATCCTCACTTAGATGTCTCAAGAATAAACATAAATACAAAGGGGGGGGGGGGGGAAACAGAATTTAGGAATTAGAACTAAGTAATTTCCACCAAGACCAGATTGGACCGGACCAACTGCTCGTCACATGCCTACTTGTTGAATGTTGATATTTATTGATTATTGGTTTTCATGAAAGTAACTGGTGTAAACTATTCAGAGTAACCAGTGTTATTGACAACATGATGATGATGATGATGATGATGATGATGATGATGATGATGATGATGATGATTGGTGTTTGTCACATTGTTTACAGTTACTTTAAGTTGCATAGTCCAATGGTTTTGAGGTTATGTCATTTTTCTGAGATAAATATATTAAATTGATTGTTATAAACTACCTCACCTTAGTTTGAAGTAACATTAATTTTAAATGGCCAACTTTTGAGATATTTGAAGAGCAAACATGCCAAATTAATTTTGACAAGCATGGCAAAAGTCTGACACCATAGGCTTCTGCGGTAACAGGTTCTATTAAATTGATTCAGTATTCCCTTCTATTTGGTAACCAATGCTTTATAAATGCATCAGTATCTAAGTTAGATATGTAGAATCAAATTTAGATAATTGCTTTGGTTTTGACAATTTGATGCTTCATCAGACCCTGCGGTTTTAATATCAATACTGACGTGAAGATAACCTATATATTGGCTACAAACTGGATAACAGGAACTGCCTAAAGATTTGAATACTGGGTGGTTTGTCTTAAAACCTGCAACTAATCAGATGAGCAGTTATAAATAATCGTTGAAAATAGAATGTTTTATAAATGTGTTTTATTGCTACGGACATATATATATACACAAATCACTCACTCGCTCACTTGTTCACTCACTCACTCACTCACTCACTCACTCACTCACTCATCCATCAACTTGTCTGTGTGAAAGTGCATAAAAAAACAACCTTGCTGCTTATCGGAAATAGTAGCCTATGTGGCGGCAGTAGGTTTCCTCCAAAGAAATATGTCAGAATGACCATATGTTTGACGTCCAATAGCCGATGATATGAAAATCAATGTGCTCTAGACTGCTGCTAGAGGCGTCATTAAATAAAATAAGCTTTACTTTCACCCATCAACTCACCCACTGATTCACTCACTCACTCACTCACTCACTCACTCACTCACTCACTCACTCACTCACTCACCACCTACCTGACTCGCCCTACCCACACTTGCTCACCCAACACTTCACTCAATCACTTACCTACTCACGCCCTCACCCACACTCACACTTACTCACCTACCTACCCACCCACTCACACACTGACTGTTACTCACTCACTCACTCACCCACCCACTACCTGACTCACCCTACCCACACTCATTCACCCAACACTTCACTCACTCACCTACTGACGCACTCACCCACACTCACTCACCTACCTACCTACCTACCCACTCACACACTGACTGTCACACGCTGACTGTCACTCACTCACTCACTCACTCACACCCATGATCACTCACCCTAGCACTCAATATCACCCACATTCACACACGCATACACTCACTCACTCACCTACCCACTTACGTACACTCAGTGTTAGTGTTACTCATACTCATCTACACTCACTCACACCCACTCACGCACTCGCATTCAGACTCACTAACTCACCCACACACATAGTTACTCACTCATCCACTGACTCAACCTTTCTCACTCACTCACTCACTCATGCACTCATGGTTGGTTATTATGGATCACAGAATTCCTTTAATCACACATTTACTGGTGTTCATTGCCGTATTGTTGAATTGATATTGTATTTTATTGTTTGTTTGTGTTAGGCTTATGGAAAGCTTGTACAGTAAAACCTCTCTAAGCGACCACCTCTCTAACTGACCACCTCCACAGATCGACCACTCCCTATATCAATCGCTTTGTTTGGGTCCCAAACGATTGCCCATACAATACCATTGTACCAATAAAAAAAACTCCCTAAACCGACCACCTCCCTAAATGAACCATTTAACATCGGTCCCATGGTCGGTCAGTTTAGAGAGGTTTTTCTGTATAAGCAACGCTCTCAGCAATTGAAACTAATCTCTCTCCGTTTGTTTTCAGGTAAGTTCTCAGTGTGGTTACGTCTTGTGCAGAGAGCATCCATAGATAAGTATACGTCTATTTAATTAATGCAGCCTGTGCTGCTTATCCACTGCTCATTTGGTAGCTTATAATATAAGCTACAGTGACACACACACACACACACACACAAACACACACACACACACACACACACACACACACACACACACACACACACACACACACACACACACACACACACACACACACACACACACACACACACACACACAACACCAAATGGTGGTTAAGTTTTAGTGTCGTTCTAATCACTACTCCTCGGTTAATCAGCGCTGCCAACGTGCATCATCGTACTCCAATGATGCTTCGCCATGTTTTGGTTTTTATGACCACCGTACACATTTCATATTAATTTTGATGGTCTTTACTAACTTTGGTCACTTTACGGCATAATGGTACAGATCGATTCCACCAGATGGCGATGTTGCAGTTTCCCAGGGACACCAGTTTCCCAGGGACACATCGCTTCTGCACACACGTAAAAATCGAACAGCATCGTCACTAACCTTATAAATTTAATATAATGTGTTTGCTAAACATGTTTTCTATATGTGTACCAAGCGATTTGTTTGTAGGTGGTGTTGTTTTAGAGATATTTCACTTTTTCTGTATCGTCTGTATGAAGACTGCTCACAGCCATTGATAATGCCTTGAGTTTGACAGTACGCGCAGTGCAAAACGTCAATTTTATTACAAATTAATAGAAATCCAGAACCCTAACCTTATCAATTTAATATAATCTTTTTGCTAAAGATGTTTTCTATATGTGTTCCAAGCGGTTTGTTTCTAGATGGTGTAATTTGGGAGATATTTGACTTCTTCTGTATGAAGATTTGCTCACGGCCGTTAACAATGCATTTGAATGGAAGTGTCCCTGTCAAACTGGTGTCCCTCGGAATCCGCAACAGCGGCACTATATTGAAACGGGACTGTGCGGGGTTCAGTTCATCTTTGAAATTATAGAATCATGGGTCCAATGAATCATCGCCTTATATCAGAATCCACATTAAATCGGGGCGGTGGGTGGGTGGGTCGTAAAAATGACTACGTAGCCTGACACTTAGCATTAATAGGATAGGGCAAGGACTGGTTTGCTCAGCATCAGGATAATGTGACTGAGTGGGATATCAGGTCATGTTGCCGACAGCCCGGTCTTCCAGTGGAGCAGTACACTAAAGTTGTCATGAGTGTGTTCTGTCACACGTAAGCTGCTGATTGGCTGGATGCGGTTGGCTATTTTTAGCATTCAACAGTTATGTAAATTAGAATTATCCACATAACTGCTGCTGCTTGCACTGCTGTCTGTCTCCATGGTTACTGCGGTGAAGCCCCCAGTCCACCCTTAACTCTGGTTAACCTTTCCGGTTGATGCTGATTTAAAGATTGATTGATTGATTGATTGATTGATGGTTACTTTACGCCGTGTCAGCAGCCTAGGCCATATTCATGGCGAGAAATGTTTGTTTTTTGTTCAAACCATCGCTTTTACATGTAAAGGCAGACAATCAATTATGTGCCAATAGACACTTATTAAATTAGGAAGCTCACAATCATATATTTGTGGTCAAGGGAAACAAATTCCCATAGGAAAAGAAAAGTTTTATTAATAATTGATAGAATCTATTTAGTAAACTATATGAGGTGGTACAGTCCAGCTACCCTCAAAAAGGCTAAAATGTTTCCCTGTTTTACCTTAGTAAAAAGGTCATGCATACTGTCTGCAGTGTACAACTGTTGGCACAGGGCCAAAAAATTAACGCAACTTAGTCAAATGTATTTGAGTGTCAGCGGGGACTGACACCCAATACATTCAGGGGGAGGTTCCCCCTTGAGCAGAAAAGCATGTGTAAGCCACGAGTGGCCAATACGGCAGCGGCTAAGGACCACTTGGTCCCGCCGACCTCCCGCATGAGTCTGTGGTGGCTTTCCCACAGATGGTTCAATTTCTTTAAGTTTATTAATGTTTTCATCCCACTCATGTTGCCATTTGGATTTTATGTGGGTGGCTATTAGTGGTTTCAGATCAGAGTGAGGGATCAGACACGGTTCAAGATCACAGTTCAGGGCCTTCTTCGCAGCCCGATCAGCTCATTTGTTTCCTTGTATGCCGGCATGGCCAGGCACCCAGCACAGGTGGATGTCATACCCATCCGTTGTCAGTTGGTTCATTTTATAAATGACCATTGCTAGAATAGGGTGATTCGTTTTCAGTCCAGCAACAGCCAGGAGGCAAGAGAACGAATCACTGTATATAACATAGTTAGTGTGGTTGGATACCTCGATACACTCCAACGCGAGAAGGAGTGCTCGGGCTTCTGCAGTGAAAATCGAGCTCTGATCGGGCAAACGTACACCAAATTTTTCCCGTCGGCAGACTGCCGCAGCAGCTACCCGGCTTTGGTCTTTCGAACCATCAGTGTATATGGAGAGGTGGTCTGCAAACTGGCCTTGAATCTCTGCATGCAGTCCTTGGTACTCGAGTGGATGTGTCCCAGACTTCCTCAGTTCCGTGAGTTGGAGGATAACCGATGGCTTTCTCAACGACCACGGGTGGATGTTCTGGGACTTTGGCATCCTCCAACACGTCCAAATCCACGCCCAAGCCCTCCAAATGAGGTTTCATTCGGAGCCTCAGTGGCTGGATGTAATTTGCCCTGTCTTCATACCTGGATTTGTCATGTTGCTCGAATAGACAATTGTGTGCAGGATTCAATGCATTAGTTTTGATCTTGACTACATATTACATGGCCAGTTTGATTCTCCTGTTGTTAAGTGATGGTTCATTGGCTTCGACGTAAAGGCTCTGAACCGGTGAGGTGCGGAAGGCCCCAAGGGCCAGGCGCAGTCCCTGGTGGTGGATCGTGTCTAGCAGCCCAATATATGATTTCCTTGCGGAACCGTATACTATGCTGCCGTAATCCACTTGTGACCGAACCAAGGTTCTGTACACGGAGAGCAGAAGATCTCTGTCCGCTCCCCACTCTCAGCTGGACAGCACCCTCAGAATATCTAGCGCTTTCAGGCATCTTGTTTTCAGGTACTTTATATGTGGCACAAAAGACAGTTTGCGTCAAGAATGAGGCCCACAAATTTGGTTTTCTCAACGACTTTAATGGGATCCCCATCCAGGGTCAGCTCCGGTTCCGCATGACTTTAAAGATCATCCAGCGAAAGATACTTTTGTCTGTCGTAGACGCACTATCTATATGTGTTGATTTACATATGGCAAGAGCAGCTACAGTAGTACCTGGTTTCAATGGGACCATACGGGATTGCCAAATGAGTTGAGCATCCATTTTCCATTTTGGTAGATCGTGGAATTTGAATCCACGGGTTTGAACCCTGGTCTAGTCAAACCAATGACTTTAAGATGCATGCTTGTCACTTCCTAGCCAGGTGCTTGGCATTATAAGGACAGGGCAAGGACTGGTTAGCTCAGTGTCAGGATAATGTGACTGGGTGGGATATCAGGTCATGGTACGGACAGCTTGATTTCCCAGTTGGGCAGCATTATAAAGTCACCACGAGTGCACACTGTCACAAGTCGGTACCCGTCCTGATATGACATTAGATTTTGCCAGGATGTATAACTCCAACAACCAACCATTTGTGTTCAATTACATAAAGCGGGAGCAGTTACAGTAGTACACCTGCCTTCAATGGACAACGTTGCATCTAGACCAGTATTTCGTCCTGACATGGCAGGTGTCCTGTCAGCGGAGTGACAGTCAAATGAGAAAGTTTGTATAGTGGACAATTTTTCGCTTCTAGTTCGCAGACGGCTCTGAAGACGGCTAAGTCTGCCCTTGAAACCCTCATTCAGATCCATTTTAAAACTGTTGGCACAACCGTCTCTCACTTTCTCACACTGGACGCGGTGGCCCAAACGGTAGGTCGCAGGCTTCCTGTGCGGAAGGTCAGGCGTTCGAATCCTGACCGAGTCAAACCAATGACTTACAGAATTGATACTTGTCGCTACATAGCCTGGCACTCGGCTTTACTAGGGCAGGGTAAGGACTGGTTAGATCAGTATTAGGATAATGTGGGTGGGAAATCGGGGCATGGTGCCAGCAGCCTGTTCTCCCTGTGGGACAAGCACTATATAATCGGCATGAGTGCGCAGTGTCAAAAGTCGGTACCCATCCTGATATGACCATAGATTTGCTATGACGTAAAACCCCAACAAGCAAACAACGAACAAACAAACTCACTTCCTCGCTGCTGTAATTAAGTAAAGACACCAGGTGGTGTAAAAATAAGCCATGCGGTAGTTCAATAATAATCTGATGTCACTGATCAAAATAGTATGTTTACTTTAATCTGTTGCTTCCAGTTCCAATCTTCTTTCCTGTACTGCTGACGTAGATGCCTCTTAATAAACAATATTTCTCTCTGCTTGAGGTTTGCACCACTCTTATGGGGTTTCCTTAATATAGATCCATCAGTTAGTCTGTGCAATGCTTCTGGGAAGCTTTATATACTGGTGTTGCTTTGTGTGTGAAGTAATGACCTGTGGATGGGGGATGGGGGGGGGGGGGGGAGTGGAAGGTTATCTATGTTCAGAAATAAACCTGGCCTCGTACAAAGGAAGGCCATTAATGTACTATGTGAGTCGTGTCTCGTATGGTGGATGTGCCAAGCCAGGATTGAGCGATAAAATCGCTGAAGGAATAAGTGCGAAAGGCACATCTTTACGGTAGTCTGATCCAGCTTATTCAATTTGCTGTCACCTTATTTCGACAGAATTTCAAGCTTTCTTCTTTCGCTGGTAATCCCAGCATTCTGATTCACTTTAAAAAAAATTTTAATTTCTTTTTATTGACGCTGTATTTATACTGTCCATAGCATATAAGCCCGGGTACCCAGGCTTGTTTTCAATGCTGGCCAGTTGTAGTGTTAGTGTTATCTTACCACACAGTAGCTGCTGATAAGGTATTTGATTGCCTGCATTTCAGTAGCAGATAGATAATTGGTTGGTATGGTTAGTTTTTTTTTATTTTCTTGGCATATATGTATTTTTTTTTTCTACTCTTATTACTAGACTAGCCTACTCCTATTTACATATCATAGGCTTGTACGTAGCTGTGTGGTGTGTTATCTGGCTACTTTTGGCATGGTTACCTTCCAATGGGCATCCCGCCAGTGGGCCGTGACATATCACCCCCACTAAGCAGTGTAGCTTAGTGGGGGTTTCCTAGCCTTATTTTGCACACATATTTTTTGTAAGTTTTTAGGGCAGGAATTTGTCATTCCTTTAACGTTTAGGCATTCCACACCTTGGCAGCCTTTTCCAGCGTGCTTCTCTCGAGCTTTTATTTGGCTTCTGGTCTGCTTTAGTAGTGGCGCATTATTTGCTCTAGTAGCCCTTTGTGGTTTTGTTAGAAGTTTATTGTTTTGACTAGCTATACGCTAATGTTTTCAAATGAATTATTTTCCTATTTTCTGGTAATTTCACTTTGGTTCTTTTACGTATGTCATAGGTGAGGTGCAGCTTGTCTACTCTTAATTACCCCTTTAAATGTATATATCTATGTCGAGTTAATCGATTTATTTTTAATTTAGTTGTATGTTCAATATATTTATGTAGATTTATTTGATTTGTCTGTTTTAGACCATGTTCAATATATTTTTGTAGATTTAAATAATCTGTCAACAGACACTGGAGCAGACAATGGAGTACTACAAGCCATGTGGGAGGCAATGACAGACCTTAAAAGTGACCTCATGAACCGAATGGATGCGAGGATGGATGCAATCGAGTCTAACCAACGGATTAAGGAGGATGAATGTGAGGAGGACTTATGCTGCTTTCATGCGGTCCTCGTGAATATGGTGAACTTCCCACTTACTGCCGGTGAACACGACCATATAAACTGAGAGTGTTCATTTGGCAATTCGCGGTAAACACGTTTCATGCTGGGCGATAATAAGAGGCATTGTCAATGGCCGTGAGCAATCTTCATACAGAAAAAGTGAAATATCTCTAAAACGACACCACCTAGAAACAAATCGCTTGGTACACATATAGAAAACATCTTTACCAAAAAGATTATATCAAATTTATAAGGTTAGGGTTCTTGATTTCTATCAATTTTGAATAAAACTAATGTTTTGCACTGCGCGTACCGCGGAAACTGGTGGACGGCGGAAACTGCGACACCACCATTTCTTCACAAGTGATGAGTACCGAGCCGCTTAAAAAATCTCCAGTTCACAGGTGGTGTTCACCAGTTGTGAAGTCACTTGAACTCAATTCACAGGTAGTGAAGTGGGAAACACCATATTCACCAGTTCATATGAATGCAGCATCAGGTGTGCGCGCACGTGGTACGGAGCCTGCTGGAATAGTTGACATTTTTACCAGGAGGAGACAGATTATAGCAGCATCTACGACAGGAGTGACAGCCACACCAACACACATGGTCGCTTCCACTCGGCACGCCTCACAGGTGACAGCAACAACGGCGAGAACACAGAGGCCATACAGGACATCCTAACCGCAGCCGGATGGCAATCGGCAACAGACGAGGTGAAACTGCACTATTACCTCACTTGTTCGTGATTAGAGGTGAAAAGAGACAGAAAATGGCGAGAGCGGAAGCCACGATGCCTGAGTATTTTGCCGCACTCTGTAACATGACCAAGGTGGTTGAGGTGCCTGCCAGCTGGCGTGATCCGATAATTGACCACATTCATCAGAGAGCCACTATGGCCTCCACGTGGGAGTGGGAGACATGCCCGCATTGGTCAGAGGATGTGTTTAATATGATTGACGATGGCCGCCTCCCGTATGCTTGGGGAGATCAGTGCGCGATAAAAGATGCGCGACGCATTCGCAGAAGGTACAAGGATTACCAGCCGTAACACTAACTGCCAAAACAACACCATGGCACGGCTCTCCACGGGCGCTCAGGCCCAGGCAGCCTCCACGGCCAACAACTACAATGATAGCCAGCAAGATTTCAACCATGAGACGGATGGGAAACCTTGCCGACCATGGAACTAGGGGAGTTAGTGCACCTTCTCCTAAACTCACGGTGAGAACCCTGACAAGAAAGCACACATGTGTGCTTGGTGCGCCAATAAGTATCATCGGGCGAAGGAGAAGGATTGCATAAATAAGAAGCGCTTCCTCGAGAAGAAGGCTGGTGTCGCAGTTTTAGCGCCCTGCCAGTTTCAGCTGACTGCATACCCTCAAACTCAAGGCAGTCAATGGTCGTGAGCAATCTTCATACAGAAAATACAGAAGAAGTGAAATATCTCTAAAACCACACCACCTATTAACAAATTGCTTGGTAGACATATAGAAAACATCTGTACCAAAAAGATTATATTAAATTGATAAGGTTAGAGTTCTTGATTTCTATTTATTTTGAATAAAACTAATGTTTTGCACTGCGCGTACCGTCAAACTCAAGGCATTGTCAATGGTCGTGAGCAATCTTCATACAGAAAATACAGGAAAAGTGAAATATCTCTAAAAGCACACCACCTAGAAACAAATCGCTTGGTACACATATAGAAAACATCTTTACCAAAAACATTATATTAAATTCATAAGGTTAGTGACGATGCTGTCAGATTTTGACGCATGCGCATGAAACTGACAGTCAGCTCAAACTGGCAGGGCGCTCAAACTGCGACACCGGCGGGATTAATAACAGCACGAACCAGCAGTCGGCACAGGGTTTTCAGTAACCGGCTACACGAAGACGACTACAATGCGGAGCCCGGAGAACCCGACACTGACGATGACCAACAACACACAGCACTTGACAGTATTGCCAGCATGTAAAACCCCACAAACAAAACAAACAACCATTAATCACCACCTTTCAGAAGACTCCTTATTCCTAAGCCTGTGTTTGTTTTGTTGCTGTTTTTAGTTTAATATTTGTGCTTTTTTTTTGGTCCATTAGTTGTTTAAGCAGGGGAAATTTCAGTCATAGATGACTGGTCTTCCTCATTCCACTGCTGGTCGATAGAAAGCCCGAGCCTACACTTTTACCGACCCAAGGGATTTTTAACCTCCCACACCACATAGACATGGTATGAGAGCAACCGGCCTTTGATGACGCTGTAAGTTATACACAGCGGTGGAAATCCAAATTGGCAGAGCTGGGGGCATGGGGAATCGAACCGCCGACCCTCAGATTAGGAGTCTGACCTAGAAAAAAGTCAGACACTCTAACCACTCCGCCACAGAGAACACCACCGTGTGTGTGTTTGTTTGTTTTGGGGAGTTTTCAGTCACGTTAACTGGCACGCTGAAGGCTGCATATCTGCAGCACTGTATGGCCACCGCCAAAGGCGGTCCCATGCGGCTGGGAGTTGGCTTCAGGTGGGTGGTGGTCAGAGAAATCAGGGGAGGGGTGGGGTGGGGGTGGTGGGTCGGCGTGTGTGTGGGTAGTGAAAAGTGTTGGTGGTTTGTTAGCAGGTGGCGCCACGGCGCCGACTGCTGGTTTACGTCAGAGCTACTGGCGTAGTGAGTGGGCGTCCCGCTAGGGGGGCAGTGGAGTGTGGGGGAAGGGGGCGGCTTAGTTAGCTAAGACCGGACCGAGCCGATAAACACGTGTTCCCGTCTCGACCCCAGTGTGGACGTCACTTCGGGGGCAAGCCCTGCCTGGCCCCGAGCTGGCTGCTGGAGGACAGAGACAAAGGGTGGCGGGTAGGGGGGTGGTGAGACCCAGACTGTCCCCAATGTAGGTCAGGACTGCTGTACAACGCTCGATGCCTGTGCTGAAGTTATAGGTTTATATACCCTGTGCTGGAGTTATAGGTTTATAACTCCTGTGCTGGAGTTATAGGTTTATAACTCCTGTGCTGGAGTTATAGGTCTATAACTCCTCTGCTGGACTTATCTATAACACCTGTGCTGGAGTTATAAGTTTATAACACCTGTGCTGGAGTTATAGGTCTATAACTCCTGTGCTGGAGTTATCTATACCACCTGTGCTGAAAGCAGTCTTTGTCGCATCGCAACCGACAGCATGATGATGATGATGATGTCAATACAACCTCCCCATAACCTCCCTGAGGCCTCAGTCACACTATACAGCTTGCGACTACTTTGCGATCATTTTGGGGCCAAAAGCCGGCGACCTCTCTGTGACCAGAGCCACACACAACAAAATGCGGGGGAAATAATGGTCAGCAATCGATCGGCGACCTCTGGGCGACCATTTTGGTCACAAGGAGGTTGCAGGTTCTGCACCAAAGACAGGTTGTCGCAAGGAGGTTGTCAACCACATTCAGTGCTGGCAACTGGTTGGTGACCAGTTGGCGACCAGTCAGCATTTTGATAGCAAAGTGGTCACCAGTGGTCCCAAGCTGTAGTGGGACTGGGGATTTATGTAATACATTGGATCTATAGTGAAACATCTTAGACTTCTTGAGGACCAAAGGACTATACCACCTCATATATCTTATTAAACCAATTTTTAACAATTTAGGAAGAATGATGCCATTGACTTTTATCTCGAATTTAGTTTTCCTTGGCGACATTTTTTATAATTGTGAGCTTTTGAGTTCATTGGTGTCTTTTGACACATTAATTTACATCCCATGTAAAAGCGATAATTCAATAATATAACAGTTGAACACTTCTCACTGCGAATAAAGCCTTTGCTACCAACACAGCACCAACACCAAGCAACCCCAATCAATTAAAAGCCGGTCAATAACAGATATTTCCCACAATGTTTAATAAGTGCACCAGTATTCTAAGCTGGATAAGTAGAGTCAAGTCCAGATAAGTATTTTGGTCACGAAAACTTAATGCTTTTGTCATGGGGGTGATGAAAATGGGAAATATTGCGCCTAGAGCGGGACTCGAACCCACATCTCTTTGCATTCCGGGCCAGTGTGCTAACCATTACACCACCTAGGCTCCCTGATGTCACCAAACTACCCATGCCTACCTGTCTATACGGCTCCTTGCCTGAGAGGTCAGTGCAGACTACTACTCGTCCACCTGGAATTGTAAGTCTTTTAATGCTTACAATTACATACATACAGGCAATGCACTTACATATAAATGATATATACATACATACACAGGGTAGGTTCAACAACTATACAGCACATAGCTTGTACAGGATGATGGTCACGGCAACCAGTGTCATGGGGGTGAGGAAAATGGGAAATATTGCACCTCGAGCAGGACTCGAACCCACATCTCTTTGCATTCCGGGCCAGTGTGCTAACCATTACACCACCTAGACTCCCTGATGTCACCATACTACCCACGCCTACCTGTCTAATCGGCTTCTTGCCATAGAGGTCAGGCAGACTACTACACTTTCATTGGACTATGCAGCTTTAACAAAAGGCAACAGGTGCACATGGACTAGAAAGGTGATGATTATGCCAAATGGGGTTTACAGACTTTTGTTGGTGTACACATTAAGGACGTAGCCAAGGACGTACACTTAACTCAAAACAGTAAACAAAGGTTAGGTATACAGAAAGCATTTTGTTTTGAACATTTTGATTAGCAGCAATTGCTAATCAATTTGGAAATTGATTAGCGATCTACATAACTTGTATCGCGATTCGTGATGCGATGCCAAACAAAATGTTCCCTGCTGTAACGTGTACACACAGGGAGCATTTTGTTTGGAAACTTTTGATTAGCAACAATTGCTAATCAATTTGGAAATTGATTAGCGATCTACTTAACTTGTATTGCGATTGGCAACACGATACCGAACAAAATGTTCCCTGATATCTGGTATAACTGTGATTCTTGCATGTTTGTTTACCTGTGGGATATCGGACAATACTCTGGCCTTGAGGCTTATATGCACCAAGAAAAAAGAAATACTTGGCATATAAATTGTTTGAATTGGATTTGAGAGGTTCTTTTCCATAACGGAAGTAATGTAAAGCTTTTTAAAATACAATAAAATAAAGTTTTCTTCTGATGCCACTTTCATCAACCAGTCAGGACACAGACACAGGGGCTGAATCGATAGAGCGCAGGCTTCCAATGCAGAATGTCGGGATTTAGAATTCCAACCCCGTCAAACCAATGACTTACACAATTAATAGGTGTCACTACCTAGCCTGGTGGTTGGCATTACTGGGATAGGGCAATAATTGATATAGGTGTTCTCTGTGGCGGAGTGGTTAGAGTGTCTGACTTTTTTCTAGGTTGGACTCCTAATCTGAAGGTCAGTGGTTCGATTCCCCGTGCCTCTGCCACTTTGGATTTCCACTGCTGTGTATAACTTACAGTGTCATCAAAGGCTGGTTGCTCTCATACCATGTCTATGTGGCGTGGGAGGTTAAAAATCCCTTGGGTCGGTAAAAGTGTAGGCTCGGGCTTTCTATTGACAAACTGTCTAATGGTGAAAACAAGTCTATTCAGACTTATCCATGATATGCAGTATAATCGCTGTGCTGGAGTGCTGATCCCCTTCCCGCCCTTACCCCACCCCTATTACACCTTCTTTCAAAACCTATTACCTAAAATTTTCCTTTAAATTGACATAAAACCTGTATGATGTAAGTCCCCACTGCAATCTCAGACCGCGATCCCATCATTAGGCCACACAGAACGGAACACTCGTGATGGGATAAAAAAAAAAAAAAAATTTTAAATGGCCAGGTTTCCGCATTTGGTATTGGTGATTGGATCCACTGATTTGCATATTTGCAATATAGTATATATATATGTGTATTGTAGATATGTTATATCTTTTTGAAAAGAGAAGAGAGAAAACAAAGGAAGAAAGAAGTGTTTAAAGACAATTCTAGAGTCATCTTGTACATTTATTGATGCATGCTCACCAAGTGCATAATACATATGTTGAACTGGAATTGCATGCAGTTACTATTACGACAAATAGTCAATTTATATTATGCTTCTATTATCGAACAGGTTTTTCATGTGGTTATTATTGCAACTAATATTGTCATTTATGTACCAACAAATTGTAATTAACGGCCGGAAGACCAGTGCTCTGGCGCTGACAAAAGACATTATTCGCTGAATAAAATACATTTAGTAAAAAAAAAAAAAAAAAAAAAAAATCTTCAGTCAAATATCAGCCAATATCAGGATAATGTGCCCGAATGGGAAATTGGGTCATGGTGCTGCCAGCCTGATTGCCGAGTGAGGCAGCACTGTAATGTCACCATGAGTGTGCACTGTCACAACTCAGTACTCATCCTGATATTACAATGGATGTTGCCTGGACGCAAAACCCCAACATGGTCATAAACCAGTCAGATATATACGGAAAAGATGGCAGCCTCCGCTATCTAACGCCCTTCTCTAGCCATGCGCTCGCTCTGCCGTCTGGTGTGAAGCCGGGGAATTAACCGCAGCGTTTAGTTCACGGTTTCACCACTGGGCGGCAGCACTGAGCAGTGGGAACCTGCCGGCTGTACGCACTGCGAACGCTAATGATTAATGGGTGCAACATACGACTCTCGATCTGTGAATACATTAACATATATTGTTTGAAGTATCTATTCGTACGGGACCGTATCAATAGCCAGAACACTTATTAGTATGGCACTTCTTTAAAACGTTGTATCCTATCGTATCACCGTCGCGTTAGCCTAGGTTAGGGTTAGGATAACTTTGTTTGTTCTTGTTTTATGTCCTAGCAACATTTAAGGTCATATCAGGATGGGGGGTAGGATAATGGTTAGGTTAGTGTTAGGGTTGTTTCATCTTATGATTGGTTCAAAGCTAGTCACGTGACTACCGCCGTACTAATAAGCGCTCTGGCTATTAATATGGTCCCACACGAATAGCCACTGCCTATATTGTTTCAGTTGTATCAATGCACGCGGAACTGTGTTCCTTCTTCTAATGCTTCCACTCTGTTACTATTGAATCTGTTTTAAGTTTGGTAATTTTCTTTAACGGTTTGACAGTATAATTAGTGTATACAAATGTGAGATATTCTTCAAGCTATTTTTGTATATTTGATTCTTTGAACGCTTTGAAACCCTACTATCACGTGATGTAAATTTCGAGGTTTTTAGGCATGCCTTATAACCTAATCAGCGTTCGAATTTTGCTTGTTTCTATCGCTGTGTATGTATATATATATGTATGTATATAAGAAGTATAAATTGTTATACAAATATAGGTAGGCGGAAGGATGCATTTAAGATATTGGGTACCAGTGTTCGAAATAAGAGCTTGTCCGGAACAAGTGAAAATTCAGATGAACAAGTGAAATTATTTGCTTATTTCTATCACTGCTATTTAACTCTATTGTTCCCTTTCCCGTTTGACGTCACAGAACTATTAATCTTGACCTGGGTTTGAGCTTTAAAAAAAAAAAAGTTAATAAATTCTTTTTTTAAAGTTCATTCGAAGTATGATCTTTCATTAAGTAATAAATGGTTAGATCATGTGACCAGATCTTTAAAGTTACATAATGTGATGATTTTGAGTTCCCGGTATATTTCATCGCTAGATATATTTGGTTGCTTGTTATAAATATAATCTAATTTTCTTTACTATTTTAGGATTACCTTTAGAGATATTTTAAATGAAGACATTCTAAATTCCTTTGGTCTGCACAAGGAAATGCTCGGCACCATGAAGCTTCATCAGTGCCAGGTTCGATTTAACTGAATTTTGTATTCCTTTTATCCAGAAATACATGTTTAATGAGTATCTAAATGAGCTATCCCAAAAAGTTTGTTTTATTTAACGACGCCTCCAGAGCACATTGATTTTTATCATCGGCTATTGGACGTCAAACATATGGTCATTCTGACATATTTCTTTGGAGGAAACCTGCTGCCGCTATATAGGCTACTCTTTCCGATAAGCAGCAAGGCTTCTTTTTATATGCACTTTCCCACAGACAGGACAGCACATGAACCAGTTGTGGACCACTGGTTGGAACGGAAAATAGCCCAAACTGCAAATGGGTCCACTGAGCAGGATCGATCGATGACCCACACCTTCACAGGTGGACACTCTATTGCCTGAGCTACGTCCCGCTCCTAAATGAGCTATCCAGGGTGAAACCTGAATGTTTTGGTTTCGGACATGTGATGCTTTTGTTAAATCATGCAGCTTTAGGTCAGAGCCTGGGTGAGGGATTAAACGCACACTTCAGCCATGTTTCAGTCTGCTTTTGTATTGATGTATATTTCCATCACTAACAACTTCTTTTGGTTTCTTTCTAGGTAAGTGTGACGTAATGGGGAGCAGGGTGACGTAAGGTAGGACGTATCTGGATCATACTAACTGCGGCCACTGACTAGCTATTTTAGGATCACTTTTCCTCCAGCCTCAGGAATCCTCCGGTGCGACTGACACTGGTCAACATCCGGTGGAGATGAGGAGGCTGCAGGTGGTGCCACCGGTACAGTGTTGGATCTTACGGAGTATAACAATAATGATAAAAATTCCATTATCTTTATACTTGCATAATTCGTTATACATCACATAATTAATTTGCATAATCTGATGGGCGATGGTTTTGAAATTCTAGCATGGTTTTGAAATTCTTTTTTTAATTCTTTGACAAAATTAGAAAACTCAGTTAGGCTGATCATTATAATCCACTTTATTATACGTTGAAAGGGGTAATTTGCAGATAATTTGAAGTGAAAACATGCCAAATTAATGTTAGCGTGCACATAACAATTCTGGACACTATATGCTTCGGCAGTAACAGATTCTATTAATTTGACTTGGTGTTCCATTCTAAAGCCCTGGTCACATACACGTTAGAACATGAACGTAGTTGAACGTAGTTGAACGTAGTTGAACATAGGATAGATTAACGTGGGTCAAACATGGTTTAAGTACGTTAAACGACGGTGAAAACGTTAAGGTATGGCAGGTCTTGGTACGGATAAATATGTTACGGCACGGATGCCGGTACGTTCAACTACGTTCAACATGCGTTAGCCTCAACTACAGTCAACTATGTTCAACCACAGCCAAATACGTCCAAATACGCTAAAGTATACTAGAGTACATTAAGAGTACGGAGACTTCACCACAGTACGTTATCCCCTAAAGTAGCGCTGTTTTGAACATGTCCAAGGATTAAATCGGAACTCACGGCCCACCCACGTTATTACCAAGTTAGCATGACGGAGAAGTAATATCCAGGATGAAACTACTGCGGCACTCTCTCGGGGAGCAAATATAGGTTTCACACCGGCAAGAACATGTCAAGACAGGCGCAAAACTATTTGTCCCTGCAGTGGCTGGTCGGGAGATGTTGGGAGTTCCATACATCAACCGCCCTTAATGCTGCCACAGTGACATGGTTTTCTGTTTAGGGTTTGCTCCCTTAGCCTTCGGTTCTGTCAAGGACCTGTACCACAAGGCAGTGGTTTACAACTCTGCAAGGCAGGGGCGTCAAACTCCCTGAGGTATTGATATACCTGCAATACCTGCATACCTGTGTATCAGTGTATACTACTAATAAATTCTCCAAACGGCACAGCACTATCAGTGTATACTAATAATACATGCTTCAAATGGTGCAGCACTATCAGCGTATACCAATATATATAAAACCCGACTTCCGGAAATTTCCCACTATTCCCTGACAATGCTAAGCATATGGGAGAATATCCACATTTCTGCTTTTTTTACCCGGAGACCACTTTCATCACTGAGTTGTGGTAAAACGAGACTTACCTGGTATTACCAAACTGAAGTAAGGTAGATTATAGCTTAGTAAGATTATAGCATAGTAAGGTAGATTATAGCGTAGTAAGATTATAGCATAGTAAGGTAGATTATAGCATAGTAAGATTATAGCATAGTAAGATTATGGCATAGTAAGGTAGATTATAGCGTAGTAACATTATAGCATAGTAAGGTAGATTATAGCATAGTAAGATTATAGCATAGTAAGGTAGATTATAATGTAGTAAGATTATAGCATAGTAAGGTAGCTTATAGCATAGTAAGATTATAGCATAGTAAGGTAGATTATAGCATGGTAAGATTATAGCATAGTAAGGTAGATTATAGCGTAGTAAGATTATATCATAGTAAGGTAGATTATAGCATGGTAAGATTATAGCATAGTAAGGTAGCTTATAGCATAGTAAGATTATAGCATAGTAAGGTAGATTATAGCATGGTAAGATTATAGCATAGTAAGGTAGCTTATAGCATAGTAAGATTATAGCATAGTAAGGTAGATTATAGCATGGTAAGATTATAGCATAGTAAGGTAGATTATAGCGTAGTAAGATTATATCATAGTAAGGTAGATTATAGCATGGTAAGATTATAGCATAGTAAGGTAGCTTATAGCATGGTAACATTATAGCATAGTAAGGGAGATTATAGCATGGTAAGATTGTAGCATAGTAAGGTAGATTATAGTGTAGTAAGATTATAGCATAGTAAGGTAGATTATAGTGTAGTAAGATTATAGCATAGTAAGGTAGATTATAGTGTAGTAAGATTATAGCATAGTAAGGTATATTATAGTGTAGTAAGATTATAGCATAGTAAGGTAGATTATAGCGTATTATGATTATAGCATAGTAAGGTAGATTATAGCATAGTAAGATTATACCACAGTAAGGTAGATTATAGCGTAGTAAGATTATAGCATAGTAAGTTAGATTATAGCATATTACGAATATCGGAACCAGTGACCATTCTTGCCTGAATGTACCTGATGGTAAGTGGCTTGGTTTATGTATGATATGCGGGTTTTACTTTCAGGGATATTTTGTTGTTGCAATTAGTTCATTATCATGCGACAAAGGCCCGATCCGTTCTAGACTGGCTGTTGCTTATGTAAACTCTCCCCTGATGCTGGTTCCCGGTGATTGTAAAAAATGAGTCTAGAATGAAGCAGCTTCAACTACTACTAATGAATCTGCTGATCTGTACAAACAACTATGGGCCAGCCGATGGTGACGCCTAGTGGCAGGAGTCTGTACTATCACAGTATCAGTCAGCACAGTGGCGCCCCCTGGGTGTGCACGCGCACATTCGACTAATGTCTGGCAGTGTTCACGGGGAGGCTTGGCGGTCACACTGCATCGTCGCTCGACCACTCACTGTGGGTTAATTGCTCGAGCGGCAGGCAGTGGGACATGACACTGAGGGGATGGGAGTTACTCGGGCAGGCACTGTGTTGTTGGCGGCGTGGAGCTGCTCGGGAGGTCCGGGTGATGGTGGAGCATGCAGGCGGGCGGCACCGGAGGAGAGCCCGGAGAAGACAAGGGGCGTGGCGTGGGAGACAGGTCAGTGTGACTTAAGCCGTGTTCACACAAGCGCGTTAAGTCGCCTCAACTAGTTCGCCTCCTATAGTTCGGCTCACATTCGCCGTGTGGACGCGACGCTGAGGTGGATTAGGGCTGATTCGCCACATCTAGTTCGCTTCAAGTAAACCACGTCGCGAGGTAGTATATATGAGGCGAACTAGCTTAAGTCGGCGCATCTTGCTTGTGTGGACGGTAGCGTTTACTTGAAGCTGCTTAAGCACGTCACACGCCTGCGCAGATATTTTTTTCATCATTTATTTTTAGGCTTTCACTGTCCAGCAGAAGTTTTGACCGTTCCAAAACAATACGATTCAGTCCATACATATCTAGGTCGAACCCACACTCTCTCGTGGCGACGTCGACTAACCGAAAGTGGCGCTGGTTAGTATGGACTTGCTCATGCGCACATATCGATTTCTGCCTTAAACCGACCCAAGTACTGCAAGTGTGGACACGACTCACTTTCACACCTAGTTCGCCTCCTCTAGTTCACCTTATCTAGTTCGGCCTAAAGTTGTGGGTGTGAACACGGCTTAAGAAGTTAGATACCACATTACCAGATGGGATGGCAGAATGAGTTGAGCGTCCGTCTCCCATTTTGGTAGATCGTGGGATTCATGAGTTTGAACCCTGGTCAAGTTAAAGCAATGACTTAAAAGTGTGGACTTGTCACTTCCAAGCCAGGCGCTCAGTATTATTAGGATAGGGCAAGAACTGGTTAGCCAAATATGTATTGTCATGGGAGGTGATGAAAATGAGAAATATTGCACCTAGAGCAGGATTCGAACCCACACTGACTAGGCTCTCTGATGCCTCCTATTAATGCCGAGCGTCAAGCTAGGAAGTGATAAGTATCACTTTTGTTTTGTAAGTCATTGGTTTTACTCAACCAAGAATCGAACTCCCGATCTCCCACATGGCAACCAGTGGTCCACAAGTGGTTCATCAAAGTGTATGCAGGCTAAAGGTCTAATCTGTGGTTGTGTATGCAGGCTATTGTGAAATCAATACAGACAAAGAGAAAGGAAGAGTATAAAGTGTAAAGAAGAAGAGTCAAGCTCTCTGGTTTATTAGTTATATGGTTACATGCATTCATTGTAGAGTATCACCTCACCCTTTTCACCCAATGGAAAACAAGCATTCTTGGCCCTACCAATAGGGATCCAGCATTCCTGGTCCCCATGGTTATCAGTGGTCTGCCCACCACCACCAAGCTGTATGGCCCCATGGTCACCACCAACCTTGGTCACAATCCCAGCAGAGGGGTTAGGCCCTGAGTGCACTCACACCCAGACCTGCCAGCACCACTATGTCTATTTACATCCCACTCAGGCACCACCAGCCCATACATATATATACATACATGCGCCTGGTCACGTACTGCAATCAGTAATAGAACATTTGCATTCCCCCTATGCCGTATATCAGAATATTTTGCAAAAGGTTGTGGTATGTGCTGTCTTGTCTGTGGAAAAGTGCATATAAAGGACCCCTTGTTGCTTATCGGAAAGACTAGCTTATGTGGCGGCAGCGAGTTTCCACTAAAGAAATGTCAGAATGACCATATGTTTGACGTCCAATAGCCGATAATATGAAAATCAATGTGCTCTAGAGGTGTCGTTAAATAAAACAAACATTACTTTTTAGAAGTTAGATACCAGACGTGATGACCAAATGAGTTGAGCGTCCATCTCACATTTTGGTAGATAGTGGGATTCACATGTAGAGTCAAACCAATGACTTAAAAAATGTATACTTGCTGCTTATTGGAAAGATTAGCCTATGTGGCGGCAGCGGATTTCCTGCAAAGAAATGTCAGAATGACCATATGCTTGACATCCAATAGCCGATGATACGAAAATCAATGTGCTCTAGAAGCGTCGTTAAATAAAACAAGCTTTTTTTAAAACCGATTCGGCCACCCCGACCGGTTCATCTCTTAACTGTTGACAGTGAAATTCCTTGCTTTGCACGGCAACCTTTCTTATGAGTTGGTACAGTTTGGGTTTATTACTGCAATACCTGTCTGCAGCGATCCCTGTGACCAGTGAACCATTCCCATCTGCACATTCTTTGGTTAATGTGCCAACATTATTTTTTGCCTCATTTAATTGTACCTCCTCATGGTAGGACAGTAACTCTTTTTCCCACTTGCACTTTTGGGCAAGTGACTGAATTTTCTACCTGCCTCAGTGGCAAAGCTACTTTCCCAAGCCCAAGTCAGCCAATTGAAACTGAAATCTGCTACTGCAGATCAGAAAAATAACGACTTGTCCATTCAGGCAGATCACCGAGAACTTCACTTGCCCGACCGATTAAACTAGGTGCCCCGGGCAACCAGGCAGTCCTTATTGTTCCACCCTGCCTCTCATGACAGGACACCTGCTGTGTCCTGACAACATTGGTCTAGATGCAGATTGATCTTTTAAAGATGTGTACTACTGTAGGTGAGCAGTATTTTCTTACGGCTTAGGTTTTAGTTTTTTGTTTGTTTTTGTGTAGGGTAGTTTTTTCCCCCCAACCTTGCGGGTAAAATGAAATATCGTATTGCAGAAAGCTATTGAGGATTTGCGTGTGACGTAGGCACCACACTACTCCTGCATCATGGTTGGATAGAAGAAGTTCATTCTGCTATCAAGTGTATGTAAATAAAACAAAAAGCACAAGTCCATTCATTGCTACGATCTAATTCTGTTATTTAGAATCATGAATATTCACTCGGGGGTTGAAATAATGTTATTTATGAGAATAGATTATTCAAAAAGTGAAATTTGGTCAAGTTTGAGATCCGGCCAAGTCAAACGAGTGATGTACAAAATTGATACTAGTCACTACCTGGCTT
>CM059197.1:74063562-74095749 GCA_030323885.1 Branchipolynoe longqiensis | reverse complement strand
TACCTGAAGCCACATTGAAGGTTGGACAGGTGGTGTCCTGACTCCAGTAGCCAGACGAGGCGGTTGTTTACCATGCGCTCCATGGTTTTACAGATGCAGCTTGTAAGGGCTATGGGACGATAGTTGTGGGCTTCACTCTGGTCTTTACCAGGTTTGGGAATCGGTATTACTGTCGCCTCCCGCCAAGAGGCGGGGACGACACCCGACTCCCAGATGTTGTTGAAGAGTTGAAGCAACAGTCTCAGTCCATGTTCAGGGAGATGTTTCAAAAATTGATAATGAATTCCATCAGGTCCAACTGCTGTGTCATGCGAGCTTTCCAAAGAACACCTCAACTCATCCATACTGAATGGGGAGTTGTAGTGCTCCTCGCCATCGGAAGAAAAGTCCAAGAGCTTTTGCTCTTGGCGTTCCTTGACCACCCGAAAGCCCCGAATTGCTTGGTAGACATATAGAAAACATCTGTACCAAAAAGATTATATTAAATTGATAAGGTTAGAGTTCTTGATTTCTATTTATTTTGAATAAAACTAATGTTTTGCACTGCGCGTACAGTCAAACTCAAGGCATTGTCAATGGTCGTGAGCAATCTTCATACAGAAAATACAGGAAAAGTGAAATATCTCTAAAAGCACACCACCTAGAAACAAATCGCTTGGTATACATATAGAAAACATCTTTACCAAAAACATTATATTAAATTCATAAGGTTAGTGACGATGCTGTCTGATTTTGACGCATGCGCATGAAACTGACAGTCAGCTCAAACTGGCAGGGCGCTCAAACTGCGACACCGGCGGGATTAATAACAGCACGAACCAGCAGTCGGCACAGGGTTTTCAGTAACCGGCTACACGAAGACGACTACAATGCGGAGCCCGGAGAATCCGACACTGACCATGACCAACAATACACGGCACTTGACAGTATTGCCAGTATGTAAAACCCCACAAACAAAACAAACCATTAATCACCACCTTTCAGAAGACTCCTTATTCCTAAGCCTGTGTTTGTTTTGTTGCTATTTTTAGTTTAATATTTGTGCTTTTTTTTTTGGTCCATTAGTTGTTTAAGCAGGGGAAATTTCAGTCATAGATGACTGGTCTTCCTCATTCCACTGCTGGTCGATAGAAAGCCCGAGCCTACACTTTTACCGACCCAAGGGATTTTTAACCTCCCACACCACATAGACATGGTATGAGAGCAACCGGCCTTTCATGACGCTGTAAGTTATACACAGCGGTGGAAATCCAAATTGGCAGAGCTGGGGCCATGGGGAATCGAACCGCCGACGCTCAGATTAGGAGTCTGACCTAGAAAAAAGTCAGACACTCTAACCACTCCGCCACAGAGAACACCACCGTGTGTGTGTTTGTTTGTTTTGGGGAGTTTTCAGTCACGTTAACTGGCACGCTGAAGGCTGCATATCTGCAGCACTGTATGGCCACCGCCAAAGGCGGTCCCATGCGGCTAGGAGTTGGCTTCAGGTGGGTGGTGGTCAGAGAAATCAGGGGAGGGGTGGGGTGGGGGTGGGGGGTCGGCGTGTGTGTGGGTAGTGAAAAGTGTTGGTGGTTTGTTAGCAGGTGGCGCCACGGCGCCGACTGCTGGTTTACGTCAGAGCTACTGGCGTAGTGAGTGGGCGTCCCGCTAGGGGGGCAGTGGGGTGTGGGGGAAGGGGGCGGCTTAGTTAGCTAAGACCGGACCGAGCCGATAAACACGTGTTCCCGTCTCGACCCCAGGGCCCGTATGCATGAAGAATTGTTTATCGCTCTTGGTGGTAAGGACCGAGTTTGGGGTAGCTATCGCCTTGGGTAAGAAATGGGTCACGGGGTATGCATGAAGCCAAAGCGGCGAGGAAGTAGCTATACTTGTGGTTATTTATAGATTTGGGAAATCCCTCTGCGTTTATAGCCATATATTAGGCTCAAATCTATTGAATGCGATCATATTTAACAGAATTACATACGCAATAAGTGAAATTTGATCAATTTAACCCTAATTCCGAAGCGTTATTAAGGCTACTGCCGCATTGGCGGCGATATTAATAGTTATATTTTCGAATCGACGAACGTACAGTAAACAAACCGCCGCCGCCAGTAATGGCCCTGTCACACTACGACGTTTCTCACCATTGACCCGTCAGCGTTGAAAATAAAATTAAAGCATCGAGTCTGTGTCTCTGTCTCTGTCTCTGTCTCTGTCTGTGTCTCTGTCTGTGTCTCTGTGTCTGTCTCTGTATGTGTCTCTGTATGTGTCTGTGTCTCTGTCTGTCTCTGTATGTGTCTCTGTATGTGTTTCTGTCTGTGTCTCTGTATGTGTCTCTGTCTGTGTCTCTGTGTCTGTCTCTGTATGTCTCTCTGTCTGTGTCTGTGTCTCTGTCTGCGTCTGTCTCTGTATGTGTCTCTGTCTGTGTCTCTGTGTCTGTGTCTCTGTCTGTGTCTGTGTCTCTGTCTCTCTCTCTGAGACACAGAGACACACACACACAGACACACACACAGAGACACATAGACACACCCATAGATACACAGAGACATGCACACATACACAGAGACACACACAGAGACACAGAGAGAGACACAGACAAAGAGACACAGACAGAGACACAGACACACAGACACAGAGACACAGACAGAGACACAGAGAGACACAGACACAGGGACACAGACAGACACAGGGACACAGACAGAGACACAGACAGAGACACAGAGACACAGACAAAGACACAGACAGAGACACATACAGAGACAGACACAGACAGAGACAGAGACACATACAGAGACAGACACAGAGACACAGACAGAGACACAGACAGAGAGACACAGACAGAGACACAGACAGAGACACAGACAGAGACACAGACAGAGAGGTTTCACCAAAAAAGGACACACGTCGCCGCGCATTGGAGAGAAACGTTGTAGTGTGACAGGGGTATATGGAACGCGACGTCGAGGCGGTGATTTGTTTACTTTACATTCATCGATTCGACAGTATTAATATCGCCGCCAATGCGGCGGTAGCGTAATAACGTTTCGAATTTAGGGTTAAATTGATCAAATTTCACTTATTGCGTATGTAATTCTGTTAAATATGATCGCATTCAATAGATTTGGCCCGACTTGGTCCCTACCCCTGGTCTTATACCTGCTACTGGGTAGGGGTAGCTTACTGGACTTTTACCCCCCTGGGGTAGCCTTACCCCGGACACATGCATAGCAACTTTTTGCTGCTACCCCGGAAATCGCCACTACCCCGAGAGGTAGAGCGCTACCCCTGCGTCATGCATACGGGCCCTGGGCCTGTATGCAGGACTCGGTGGTAGCGGCGTTTGGTGGTACAGCCTATTACCGGGTAGCTATCGCCGATGTCGGGAACTGTGTCAAGTGCGAAGCGGGAGCGCGTACCACTTTGATTATAGCTACCCGTGAAGTTATTTATAGATTTGGGAAATCCCTCTGTGTCATTTAGCCCCAAATCTATTCAATGCTGTCATATTTAACAGAATTACATACGCAATAAGTGAAATTTAATGAAATTAACCCTAAATTCGAAGCAATATTAATGCTGCCGCCGCAACGGCGGCGATATTAATATGTTCGAATCGACGAGTGTAAAGTAAACAAAACGCCGCCGCATCGACGTCGGTTTGTTTACATATTTAACAGAATTACGTACGCAATAAGTGAAATTTGATCAATTTAACCCTAAATTCGAAGCGTTATTAAGGCTACCGGCGCATTGGCGGCGATATTAATAGTTATATTTTCGAATCGACGAACGTAAAGTAAACAAATCGCCGCATTGACGTCACTGTCCACTGGCGGGGACGCCGGCGGTTGCTTGCATTCGTCGATTCGACACTATTAATATCGCCGTCTTTGCGGCAGCAGCATTAATCTCGCTTCGATTTTAGGATTAATTTAATAAAATTTCACTTATTGCGTATGTAATTCTATTAAATATGACAGCATTGAATAGATTTGGGCCTAATGAACTCGCTATACCACCTATCTATCAGGGGTAGGGTATCACCAGTTAAGGTTTTGGTGTTAGGCCTATCACCGCTTCGTGCATAACATTTTTCGCTGCTACCCGGGAAATCCCCGGCTACCACCGTTTCGGCTCTCTACCACCGAATACCGCCGACTCCTGCATATAGGCCCAGTGTGGACGTCACTTCGGGGGCAAGCCCTGCCTGGCCCCGAGCTGGCTGCTGGAGGACAGAGACAAAGGGTGGCGGGTAGGGGGGTGGTGAGACCCAGACTGTCCCCAATGTAGGTCAGGACTGCTGTACAACGCTCGATGCCTGTGCTGAAGTTATAGGTTTATATACCCTGTGCTGGAGTTATAGGTTTATAACTCCTGTGCTGGAGTTATAGGTTTATAACTCCTGTGCTGGAGTTATAGGTCTATAACTCCTCTGCTGGACTTATCTATAACACCTGTGCTGGAGTTATAAGTTTATAACACCTGTGCTGGAGTTATAGGTCTATAACTCCTGTGCTGGAGTTATCTATACCACCTGTGCTGAAAGCAGTCTTTGTCGCATCGCAACCGACAGCATGATGATGATGATGATGTCAATACAACCTCCCCATAACCTCCCTGAGGCCTCAGTCACACTATACAGCTTGCGACTACTTTGCGATCATTTTGGGGCCAAAAGCCGGCGACCTCTCTGTGACCAGAGCCACACACAACAAAATGCGGGGGAAATAATGGTCAGCAATCGATCGGCGACCTCTGGGCGACCATTTTGGTCACAAGGAGGTTGCAGGTTCTGCACCAAAGACAGGTTGTCGCAAGGAGGTTGTCAACCACATTCAGTGCTGGCAACTGGTTGGTGACCAGTTGGCGACCAGTCAGCATTTTGATAGCAAAGTGGTCACCAGTGGTCCCAAGCTGTAGTGGGACTGGGGATTTATGTAATACATTGGATCTATAGTGAAACATCTTAGACTTCTTGAGGACCAAAGGACTATACCACCTCATATATCTTATTAAACCAATTTTTAACAATTTAGGAAGAATGATGCCATTGACTTTTATCTCGAATTTAGTTTTCCTTGGCGACATTTTTTATAATTGTGAGCTTTTGAGTTCATTGGTGTCTTTTGACACATTAATTTACATCCCATGTAAAAGCGATAATTCAATAATATAACAGTTGAACACTTCTCACTGCGAATAAAGCCTTTGCTACCAACACAGCACCAACACCAAGCAACCCCAATCAATTAAAAGCCGGTCAATAACAGATATTTCCCACAATGTTTAATAAGTGCACCAGTATTCTAAGCTGGATAAGTAGAGTCAAGTCCAGATAAGTATTTTGGTCACGAAAACTTAATGCTTTTGTCATGGGGGTGATGAAAATGGGAAATATTGCGCCTAGAGCGGGACTCGAACCCACATCTCTTTGCATTCCGGGCCAGTGTGCTAACCATTACACCACCTAGGCTCCCTGATGTCACCAAACTACCCATGCCTACCTGTCTATACGGCTCCTTGCCTGAGAGGTCAGTGCAGACTACTACTCGTCCACCTGGAATTGTAAGTCTTTTAATGCTTACAATTACATACATACAGGCAATGCACTTACATATAAATGATATATACATACATACACAGGGTAGGTTCAACAACTATACAGCACATAGCTTGTACAGGATGATGGTCACGGCAACCAGTGTCATGGGGGTGAGGAAAATGGGAAATATTGCACCTCGAGCAGGACTCGAACCCACATCTCTTTGCATTCCGGGCCAGTGTGCTAACCATTACACCACCTAGACTCCCTGATGTCACCATACTACCCACGCCTACCTGTCTAATCGGCTTCTTGCCATAGAGGTCAGGCAGACTACTACACTTTCATTGGACTATGCAGCTTTAACAAAAGGCAACAGGTGCACATGGACTAGAAAGGTGATGATTATGCCAAATGGGGTTTACAGACTTTTGTTGGTGTACACATTAAGGACGTAGCCAAGGACGTACACTTAACTCAAAACAGTAAACAAAGGTTAGGTATACAGAAAGCATTTTGTTTTGAACATTTTGATTAGCAGCAATTGCTAATCAATTTGGAAATTGATTAGCGATCTACATAACTTGTATCGCGATTCGTGATGCGATGCCAAACAAAATGTTCCCTGCTGTAACGTGTACACACAGGGAGCATTTTGTTTGGAAACTTTTGATTAGCAACAATTGCTAATCAATTTGGAAATTGATTAGCGATCTACTTAACTTGTATTGCGATTGGCAACACGATACCGAACAAAATGTTCCCTGATATCTGGTATAACTGTGATTCTTGCATGTTTGTTTACCTGTGGGATATCGGACAATACTCTGGCCTTGAGGCTTATATGCACCAAGAAAAAAGAAATACTTGGCATATAAATTGTTTGAATTGGATTTGAGAGGTTCTTTTCCATAACGGAAGTAATGTAAAGCTTTTTAAAATACAATAAAATAAAGTTTTCTTCTGATGCCACTTTCATCAACCAGTCAGGACACAGACACAGGGGCTGAATCGATAGAGCGCAGGCTTCCAATGCAGAATGTCGGGATTTAGAATTCCAACCCCGTCAAACCAATGACTTACACAATTAATAGGTGTCACTACCTAGCCTGGTGGTTGGCATTACTGGGATAGGGCAATAATTGATATAGGTGTTCTCTGTGGCGGAGTGGTTAGAGTGTCTGACTTTTTTCTAGGTTGGACTCCTAATCTGAAGGTCAGTGGTTCGATTCCCCGTGCCTCTGCCACTTTGGATTTCCACTGCTGTGTATAACTTACAGTGTCATCAAAGGCTGGTTGCTCTCATACCATGTCTATGTGGCGTGGGAGGTTAAAAATCCCTTGGGTCGGTAAAAGTGTAGGCTCGGGCTTTCTATTGACAAACTGTCTAATGGTGAAAACACGTCCTTATACAGGACTTAACCATGATATGCAGTATACATCGCGGTGCTGGAGTTGCTGATCCCCTGTACCGCCTTTACCCCACCTATTAACCCTTCTTCAAAAACCTATTCACCTAAAATTTTCTTTTTTTCTACTTTAAATGTCACATAAAAACCTGTATGAATGTAAGTCCACAACTGCAATCTCAGACCGCGATCCCATCATTAGGCCACACAGAACGGAACACTCGTGATGGGATAAAAAAAAAAAAAAAAATTTTAAATGGCCAGTTTTCCGCATTTGGTATTGGTGATTGGATCCACTGATTTGCATATTTGCAATATAGTATATATATATATGTGTATTGTAAGACTATTGTTCTCTGATCCTTTTTTTTTGACAAAGAAGAGAGAAAACAAAGGAAGAAAAAAAGTGTTTAAAGACAATTCTAGAGTCATCTTGTACATTTATTGATGCATGCTCACCAAGTGCATAATACATATGTTGAACTGGAATTGCATGCAGTTACTATTACGACAAATAGTCAATTTATATTATGCTTCTATTATCGAACAGGTTTTTCATATCTGACATATTGGTTATTTATTGCTAACTAATATTGTCTATTTTCTGTACCAACCAATTGTAATAAACGGCCGGCATAAAAGACCATGTGCTTGGCGCTTGCACAAACGGACCTTATCGCTGAAATAAATACATTTAGTATAAAAAAAAAAAAAAAAAAAAAAATCTTCAGTCAAATATCAGCCAATATCAGGATAATGTGCCCGAATGGGAAATTGGGTCGTGGTGCTGCCAGCCTGATTCCCGAGTGAGGCAGCACTGTAATGTCACCATGAGTGTGCACTGTCACAACTCAGTACTCATCCTGATATTACAATGGATGTTGCCTGGACGCAAAACCCCAACATGGTCATAAACCAGTCAGATATATACGGAAAAGATGGCAGCCTCCGCTATCTAACGCCCTTCTCTAGCCATGCGCTCGCTCTGCCGTCTGGTGTGAAGCCGGGGAATTAACCGCAGCGTTTAGTTCACGGTTTCACCATTGGGCGGCAGCACTGAGCAGTGGGAACCTGCCGGCTGTACGCACTGCGAACGCTAATGATTAATGGGTGCAACATACGACTCTCGATCTGTGAATACATTAACATATATTGTTTGAAGTATCTATTCGTACGGGACCGTATCAATAGCCAGAACACTTATTAGTATGGCACTTCTTTAAAACGTTGTATCCTATCGTATCACCGTCGCGTTAGCCTAGGTTAGGGTTAGGATAACTTTGTTTGTTCTTGTTTTATGTCCTAGCAACATTTAAGGTCATATCAGGATGGGGGGTAGGATAATGGTGAGGTTAGTGTTAGGGTTGTTTCATCTTATGATTGGTTCAAAGCTAGTCACGTGACTACCGCCGTACTAATAAGCGCTCTGGCTATTAATATGGTCCCACACGAATAGCCACTGCCTATATTGTTTCAGTTGTATCAATGCACGCGGAACTGTGTTCCTTCTTCTAATGCTTCCACTCTGTTACTATTGAATCTGTTTTAAGTTTGGTCATTTTCTTTAACGGTTTGACAGTATAATTAGTGTATACAAATGTGAGATATTCTTCAAGCTATTTTTGTATATTTGATTCTTTGAACGCTTTGAAACCCTACTATCACGTGATGTAAATTTCGAGGTTTTTAGGCATGCCTTATAACCTAATCAGCGTTCGAATTTTGCTTGTTTCTATCGCTGTGTATGTATATATATATGTATGTATATAAGAAGTATAAATTGTTATACAAATATAGGTAGGCGGAAGGATGCATTTAAGATATTGGGTACCAGTGTTCGAAATAAGAGCTTGTCCGGAACAAGTGAAAATTCAGATGAACAAGTGAAATTATTTGCTTATTTCTATCACTGCTATTTAACTCTATTGTTCCCTTTCCCGTTTGACGTCACAGAACTATTAATCTTGACCTGGGTTTGAGCTTTAAAAAAAAAAAAGTTAATAAATTCTTTTTTTAAAGTTCATTCGAAGTATGATCTTTCATTAAGTAATAAATGGTTAGATCATGTGACCAGATCTTTAAAGTTACATAATGTGATGATTTTGAGTTCCCGGTATATTTCATCGCTAGATATATTTGGTTGCTTGTTATAAATATAATCTAATTTTCTTTACTATTTTAGGATTACCTTTAGAGATATTTTAAATGAAGACATTCTAAATTCCTTTGGTCTGCACAAGGAAATGCTCGGCACCATGAAGCTTCATCAGTGCCAGGTTCGATTTAACTGAATTTTGTATTCCTTTTATCCAGAAATACATGTTTAATGAGTATCTAAATGAGCTATCCCAAAAAGTTTGTTTTATTTAACGACGCCTCCAGAGCACATTGATTTTTATCATCGGCTATTGGACGTCAAACATATGGTCATTCTGACATATTTCTTTGGAGGAAACCTGCTGCCGCCATATAGGCTACTCTTTCCGATAAGCAGCAAGGTTTCTTTTTATATGCACTTTCCCACAGACAGGACAGCACATGAACCAGTTGTGGACCACTGGTTGGAACGGAAAATAGCCCAAACTGCAAATGGGTCCACTGAGCAGGATCGATCGATGACCCACACCTTCACAGGTGGACACTCTATTGCCTGAGCTACGTCCCGCTCCTAAATGAGCTATCCAGGATGAAACCTGAATGTTTTGGTTTCGGACATGTGTTGCTTTCGTTAAATCATGCAGCTTTAGGTCAGAGCCTGGGTGAGGGATTAAACGCACACTTCAGCCATGTTTCAGTCTGCTTTTGTATTGATGTATTTTTCCATTACTAACAACTTCTTTTGATTTCTTTCTAGGTAAGTGTGACGTAATGGGGAGCAGGGTGACGTAAGGTAGTACGTATCTGGATCATACTAACTGCGGCCACTAACTAGCTATTTTGGGATCACTTTTCCTCCAGCCTCAGGAATCCTCCGGTGCGACTGACACTGGTCAACATCCGGTGGAGATGAGGAGGCCGCAGGTGGTGCCACCGGTACAGTGTTGGATCTTACGGAGTATAACAATAATGATAAAAATTCCATTATCTTTATACTTGCATAATTCGTTATACATCACATAATTAATTTGCATAATCTGATGAGCGATGGTTTTGAAATTCTAGCATGGTTTTGAAATTCTTTTTTTAATTCTTTGACAAAATTAGAAAACTCAGTTAGGCTGATCATTATAATCCACTTTATTATACGTTGAAAGGGGTAATTTGCAGATAATTTGAAGTGAAAACATGCCAAATTAATGTTAGCGTGCACATAACAATTCTGGACACTATATGCTTCGGCAGTAACAGATTCTATTAATTTGACTTAGTGTTCCATTCTAAAGCCCTGGTCACATACACGTTAGTGAACGTAGTTGAACGTAGTTGAACGTAGTTGAACATAGGATAGATTAACGTGGGTCAAACATGGTTTAAGTACGTTAAACGACGGTGAAAACGTTAAGGTATGGCAGGTTTTGGTACGGATAAATATGTTACGGCACGGATGCCGGTACGTTCAACTACGTTCAACATGCGTTAGCCTCAACTACAGTCAACTACGTTCAACCACAGCCAAATACGTCCAAATACGCTAAAGTATACTAGAGTACATTAAGAGTACGGAGACTTCACCACAGTACGTTATCCCCTAAAGTAGCGCTGTTTTGAACATGTCCAAGGATTAAATCGGAACTCACGGCCCACCCACGTTATTACCAAGTTAGCATGACGGAGAAGTAATATCCAGGATGAAACTACTGCGGCACTCTCTCGGGGAGCAAATATAGGTTTCACACCGGCAAGAACATGTCAAGACAGGCACAAAACTATTTGTCCCTGCAGTGGCTGGTCGGGAGATGTTGGGAGTTCCATACATCAACCGCCCTTGATGCTGCCACAGTGACATGGTTTTCTGTTCAGGGTTTGCTCCCTTAGCTTTCGGTTCTGTTAAGAACCTGTACCACAAGGCAGTGGTTTACAACTCTGCAGGGCAGGGGCGTCAAACTCCCTGAGGTCTTGCACTACCTGCATACCTGCATACCTGTGTATCAGTGTATACTACTAATAAATTCTCCAAACGGCACAGCACTATCAGTGTATACTAATAATACATGCTTCAAATGGTGCAGCACTATCAGCGTATACCAATATATATAAAACCCGACTTCCGGAAATTTCCCACTATTCCCTGACAATGCTAAACATATGGGAGAATATCCACATTTCTGCTTTTTTTACCCGGAGACCACTTTCATCACTGAGTTGTGGTAAAACGAGACTTACCTGGTATTACCAAACTGAAGTAAGGTAGATTATAGCTTAGTAAGATTATAGCATAGTAAGGTAGATTATAGCGTAGTAAGATTATAGCATAGTAAGGTAGATTATAGCATAGTAAGATTATAGCATAGTAAGATTATGGCATAGTAAGGTAGATTATAGCGTAGTAACATTATAGCATAGTAAGGTAGATTATAGCATAGTAAGATTATAGCATAGTAAGGTAGATTATAATGTAGTAAGATTATAGCATAGTAAGGTAGCTTATAGCATAGTAAGATTATAGCATAGTAAGGTAGATTATAGCATGGTAAGATTATAGCATAGTAAGGTAGATTATGGCGTAGTAAGATTATATCATAGTAAGGTAGATTATAGCATGGTAAGATTATAGCATAGTAAGGTAGCTTATAGCATAGTAAGATTATAGCATAGTAAGGTAGATTATAGCATGGTAAGATTATAGCATAGTAAGGTAGCTTATAGCATAGTAAGATTATAGCATAGTAAGGTAGATTATAGCATGGTAAGATTATAGCATAGTAAGGTAGATTATAGCATGGTAAGATTATAGCATAGTAAGGTAGATTATAGCGTAGTAAGATTATATCATAGTAAGGTAGATTATAGCATGGTAAGATTATAGCATAGTATGGTAGCTTATAGCATGGTAACATTATAGCATAGTAAGGGAGATTATAGCATGGTAAGATTGTAGCATAGTAAGGTAGATTATAGTGTAGTAAGATTATAGCATAGTAAGGTAGATTATAGTGTAGTAAGATTATAGCATAGTAAGGTAGATTATAGTGTAGTAAGATTATAGCATAGTAAGGTATATTATAGTGTAGTAAGATTATAGCATAGTAAGGTAGATTATAGCGTATTATGATTATAGCATAGTAAGGTAGATTATAGCATAGTAAGATTATACCACAGTAAGGTAGATTATAGCGTAGTAAGATTATAGCATAGTAAGTTAGATTATAGCATATTACGAATATCGGAACCAGTGACCATTCTTGCCTGAATGTACCTGATGGTAAGTGGCTTGGTTTATGTATGATATGCGGGTTTTACTTTCAGGGATATTTTGTTGTTGCAATTAGTTCATTATCATGCGACAAAGGCCCGATCCGTTCTAGACTGGCTGTTGCTTATGTAAACTCTCCCCTGATGCTGGTTCCCGGTGATTGTAAAAAATGAGTCTAGAATGAAGCAGCTTCAACTACTACTAATGAATCTGCTGATCTGTACAAACAACTATGGGCCAGCCGATGGTGACGCCTAGTGCCAGGAGTCTGTACTATCACAGTATCAGTCAGCACAGTGGCGCCCCCTGGGTGTGCACGCGCACATTCGACTAATGTCTGGCAGTGTTCACGGGGAGGCTTGGCGGTCACACTGCATCGTCGCTCGACCACTCACTGTGGGTTAATTGCTCGAGCGGCAGGCAGTGGGACATGACACTGAGGGGATGGGAGTTACTCGGGCAGGCACTGTGTTGTTGGCGGCGTGGAGCTGCTCGGGAGGTCCGGGTGATGGTGGAGCATGCAGGCGGGCGGCACCGGAGGAGAGGCCGGAGAAGACAAGGGGCGTGGCATGGGTGACAGGTCAGTGTGACTTAAGCTGTGTTCACACCAGCGCGTTAAGTCGCCTCAACTAGTTCGCCTCCTATAGTTCGGCTCACATTCGCCGTGTGGACGCGACGCTGAGGTGGATTAGGGCTGATTCGCCACATGTAGTTCGCTTCAAGTAAACCACGTCGCGAGGTAGTATATATGAGGCGAACTAGCTTAAGTCGGCGCATCTTGCTTGTGTGGACGGTAGCGTTTACTTGAAGCTGCTTAAGCACGTCACACGCCTGCGCAGTCAAGACCTGAGTTTGTTGATTTTCCGGTCGATCAAAAGCGCATATTATATAATTTGGTCTATGAAACCGCTAGCTGTGCACAGATATTTCTTTCATAATTTATTTTTAGGTTTTCACTGCCCAGCAGAAGTTTTGACCGTTCCAAAACAATACGATTCAGTCCATACATATCTAGGTGCCCCCCCCCCCCCCCCCCCTCCCCCACCCCCCTCCCCCCGACCAACCCCACACTCTCTCGTGGCGACGTCGACTAACCGAAAGTGGCGCTGGTTAGTATGGACTTGCTCATGCGCACATATCGATTTCCGCCTTAAACCGACCCAAGTACTGCAAGTGTGGACACGACTCACTTTCACACCTAGTTCGCCTCCTCTAGTTCACCTTATCTAGTTCGGCCTAAAGTTGTGGGTGTGAACACGGCTTAAGAAGTTAGATACCACATTACCAGATGGGATGGCAGAATGAGTTGAGCGTCCGTCTCCCATTTTGGTAGATCGTGGGATTCATGAGTTTGAACCCTGGTCAAGTTAAAGCAATGACTTAAAAGTGTGGACTTGTCACTTCCAAGCCAGGCGCTCAGTATTATTAGGATAGGGCAAGAACTGGTTAGCCAAATATGTATTGTCATGGGAGGTGATGAAAATGAGAAATATTGCACCTAGAGCAGGATTCGAACCCACACTGTCTAGGCTCACTGATGCCTCCTATTAATGCCGAGCGTCAAGCTAGGAAGTGATAAGTATCACTTTTGTTTTGTAAGTCATTGGTTTTACTCAACCAAGAATCGAACTCCCGATCTCCCACATGGCAACCAGTGGTCCACAAGTGGTTCATCAAAGTGTATGCAGGCTAAAGGTCTAATCTGTCGTTGTGTATGCAGGCTATAGTGAAATCAATACAGACAAAGAGAAAGGAAGAGTATAAAGTGTAAAGGAAGAGAGAGTCAAGCCCTCTGGTTTATTAGTTATATGGTTACATGCGTTCATTGTAGAGTATCACCCCACCCTTTTCACCCAATGGAAAACAAGCATTCTTGGCCCTACCAATAGGGATCCAGCATTCCTGGTCCCCATGGTTATCAGTGGTCTGCCCACCACCACCAAGCTGTATGGCCCCATAGCCACCACCAACCTTGGTCACAATCCCAGCAGAGGGGTTAGGCCCTGAGTGCACTCACACCCAGACCTGCCAGCACCACTATGTCTATTTACATCCCACTCAGGCACCACCAGCCCATACATATATATACATACATGCGCCTGGTCATGTACTGCAATCAGTAATAGAACATTTGCATTCCCCCTATGCCGTATATCAGAATATTTTGCAAAAGGTTGTGGTATGTGCTGTCCTGTCTGTGGAAAAGTGCATATAAAGGACCCCTTGTTGCTTATCGGAAAGACTAGCTTATGTGGCGGCAGCGAGTTTCCACTAAAGAAATGTCAGAATGACCATATGTTTGATGTCCAATAGCCGATAATATGAAAATCAATATGCTCTAGAGGTGTCGTTAAATAAAACAAACATTACTTTTTAGAAGTTAGATACCAGACGTGATGACCGAATGAGTTGAGCGTCCATCTCACATTTTGGTAGATAGTGGGATTCACATGTAGAGTCAAACCAATGACTTAAAAAATGTATCAATCAATCAATCAATAGTTCCATCCTCTAGTCGAGGGTTGGATGCAATGGTTCTCCACTTGTCCCGATGTTGTGCTGTTCTGATAGACTGAATAATTCAAGCCTGTCCACTGTGAAATATTTGTAAACCATGATGTTCTTGGTCTCCCTCTCCCTCTGCTGCCATTCACCTTCCCTTCCAACAATGAACGGTATATTGAACTCTGACGAATGATGTGGCCAAAATAAATAAGTTTCTTTGTCTGTATAGTGGCAAACAAGCTTTTCTTATTTTTAATTTTTCTGAGAACTTCTTTGTTGGTGATCTTCTTAGTCCATGATATTTTCATCATCCTTCGATAAGTCCACATCTCAAATGCTGCTAAACGTTTGTACATTTTCTTAGAGATTGTCCATGTCTCTGCCCCATACATTAGAGTAGACCACACATAACACTGAAGAATACGCTTCCTTGTTGTATTAATATCTTACTTGATGTTAACACTCTATACATTTTGGAGAATGTTGTTCGGGCTATTGTTATCCTTCTTTTAATTTCTTACTTGCTGCTTATTGGAAAGATTAGCCTATGTGGCGGCAGCGGATTTCCTGCAAAGAAATGTCAGAATGACCATATGCTTGACATCCAATAGCCGATGATACGAAAATCAATGTGCTCTAGAAGCGTCGTTAAATAAAACAAGCTTTTTTAAAACCGCCGACCGGTTCATCTCTTAACTATTGACAGTGAAATTCCTTGCTTTGCACGGCAACCTTTCTTATTATTGTATGAGTTGGTACATTCTGGGTTTATTACTGGTATACCTGTCTGCAGTGATCCCTGTAACCAGTGAACCATTCCCATCTGCACATTTTTTGGTTAATGTGCCAACATTATTTTTTGCCTCATTTAAAGCTGCATAGTCTGATGAAATATCAAATTTTCAAAACCAAACCAATTATCTAGATTTGATTTTACATATCTAACTTAGATACTGATGCACTTATTAAGCATTTGTTTCTGCATAGAAGGCAATACTGAGCCAATTTAACACAACCTGTTACTGCAGAAGTCTACGGTGTCAGAGTTTTGGCAAACTTGCCAAAACTAATTTTCCATGTTTGTACTCAAAATATCTCAAAAGTTTACCTTGTAAAATAAAAGTAACTTTGAACTAATGTAAAGTAGACACTAGTGATCGATCTAATATATTTTTCTAAGAAAAAATACAGAAATTCTAAACCATCGGACCATGCAACTTTAATTGTACCTCTAATGGTAGGACATTAACTCTTTTCCCCACTTGCACTTTTGGGCAAGTGACTGAATTTTCTACTTGCCCAAGTGGCAAAGCTACTTTTCCAAGCCCAAGTCAGCCAATTGAAACTGAAATCTGCTAATGCAGATCAGAAAAATAACGACTTGTCCATTCAGGCAGATCACCGAGAACTTCACTTGCCCGACCGATTAAACTAGGTGCCCCGGGCAACCAGGCAGTCCTTATTGTTCCACCCTGCCTCTCATGACAGGACACCTGCTGTGTCCTGACAACATTGGTCTAGATGCAGATTGATCTTTTAAAGACGTGTACTACTGTAGGTGAGCAGTATTTTCTTACGGCTTTGGTTTTTGTTTTTTTGGTGTTTTTGTGTAGGGTAGTTTTTTCCCCCCAACCTTGCGGGTAAAATGAAATATTGTATTGCAGAAAGCTATTGAGGATTTGCGTGTGACGTAGGCACCACACTACTCCTGCATCATGGTTGGATAGAAGTTCATTCTGCTATCAAGTGTATGTAAATAAAAGAAAAAGCACAAATCTATTCATTGCTACGATCTAATTCTGTTATTTAGAATCATGAATATTCACTCGGGGGTTGAAATAATGTTATTTATGAGAATAGATTATTCAAAAAGTGAAATTTGGTCAAGTTTGAGATCCGGCCAAGTCAAACCAGTGATGTACAAAATTGATACTAGTCACTACCTGGCTTGGCGCTCAGCATTACAAGGATAGGGCAAGGACTAGTTAGCTCAGTATCAGGATAATGACTTGAATGAGTGGGAAATCAGGTCATGGTGCCAGTGGCCTGGTCTCCCAGTGAGACAGCACTATAAAAGTCGCCATGAGTGCACACTGTCACAAGTCGGTGCCCATCCTGATATGACCTTAGATATTGCCAGGATGTAAAACCCCAACAACTAATCTGTACTTGCGAAGGAAAGTCTTGATCCATCTCTGTGGGTTTTCATTTTGGATTTGGAGTGATCGTGGAGGTGGGTTTTGATTGATAGGCCAGGACTAATGATTTTCTTAATATATGTTATGTAAATAACTTTGCGCTACATTGTACATACGCTGAAGTTCAGGCAGTTCAAGTGAACGTCCTCATTGTGTTACGTTCTACTAATTAGTATGCAGAACACAATGTACAAAGGCTGTCGTTATAAACAAGGTACACAACTACTGTGTTTGTTTGTAATCGCTATGTCAACCACATTACAGTTTTTCATATTGTAAGGAGCATCATCAGTTTATACATACGGGTATTCCGAGTTCGACTGGTCCCTCAGTGGCGACTGAAGCTCAGACCCAGCATGCCGGTGTAGTAAGTTCAAAACACTACCCCACAACAACACTACCGTAGTGTTTTCAACCTAGGTTCAAAACACTACCGTAGTGTTTTCAACTTAGTTAAAGGTAGGTTCAAAACACTTCTGTGTCCACGCTCAAAACACTATCATTAAGTTCAAAACACTCCCTTTAAGTTCAAAACACTACTCTCATGGTGCTGCCAGCCTGGTCTCCCAGTGGGGCAGCACTATAAAGTCGCCATGAGTATGCACTGTCACAAGTCAGTACCCGTCCTGAGATGACCATAGATGTTACTAGGGTGTAAAACAACAACAAACAATCAATCTAACGCCGCACCACCATCAGTGTATACTAATACGTGGTGCAGACTCCGCAGTGCTATCAGCGTATACTACGAATGTGCATATACTACGTACTTGCATCCTGATATGACCATAGATGTTCCCAGGATGTAAAACTCCCAACAGCCAAAACAAATAGTACGTGCTTCAAACACCACAGCATAGTCAGCATACCAATATGTTCCAGTACGTTACATTTTGTGGCATTACACTTACAGCCCCCACTGCCGTGTTATGATAGTGTTTTGAACTTGGGTAGTGTTTTGGACGTATGTAGGGGTAGTGTTTTGAACTTACCAGTAGTGTTTTCAACAGGGTAGTGTTTTCAATGTCCTACACCGGGTCACAGCTTCAGCTGCAGCTATTGTATGTTTTTACATTACGTGTAAAAGTGATGGTTGGATAAAAATATGACAGAATACAAATTGAACACTTCTCGCCGTGATTATGTCCTTTGCTGCCGACACAGTGCTAAGCAACCATCAATCAATCAATCAGTCAATCAATCCATTTGATTGTCCCTCCAAATGTACCTTATTATGTGCAAAGAATGTAAATTACTGACTATGTATAGCTGGAATATCAATGCCTGGGTATTAGTACAAGTTTATTCAGAAGAATAAATATTTACACAAAAGAATAAAGAGAAAATATAAAAAGAGGGAGAGAAACAGAAAGGGAAAAAAGAAAGTATTGAACTGACACAAATTTAGCATGACAAGAGGCCACTCATCGCTAGGTTTGAGCTTTTGTCTGCCAGCAAGCATCCAGCATAAGTCAACAAGTTGGATTCCTTCAGTGCAGGCATACATTGCCATATATGCCTATACACCAGTCACACTAGGCTTGCGACCATTTTGGTCTCAAGGAGCTTTCTGGTGCAACACCTGTAACTTTCTTGCGACCAAAATGAAGAAAAGTGATCGGCGATCAGTGAAGACCAAAATAGACACCTTTTTCATAACTACTTGCGACTGTCTGCGACCAAGTTTTCTTTTTTTGGTCGCAAGTGGTCGCAAACATAGTTGTGACTGGGGTGTTAGCGCATAGTTGGGAGGTGGTCCCAGATCAATGGTGAACTCTCCCTGGAGTCTGTTGCCAGTCCTCAACCCACGTCAATACAACTGGTTGGTGGTTGTTGGAGTTTTATGTCTTGGAAACATCTAAGGTCATATCAGGACAGATACCGACTTGTGACAGTGTGCCTTCATGGCGACTTTATAGTGCTCCCCCATGGGAAATCAGGCCACCAGCACCATGACCCAATATCCCACTCAGTCACAATATCCTGACACTGGGCCAACCCGCCCTTTCCCTATCCTATTAATGCAGAGCGTCAAGCTAGGAAGCGACAAGTACCAATTTGATAAGTCATTGGTTTGACTCGACCGGGAGTTGATCTTCCGATCTCCCGCATGGGAGGCCTGCGCTGTACTGATTCGGCCAGCGCGCACTGTTTTACCTGTTGTGGACTACGCTGAGGAATGCCAGGATTTATATGTAAAGTTAACTTTACAACAGTGCATCTTATATTGGAAATTTAGCAGTGGACTGAATTATGTATGACAGTTTTAATGATGTATTTTAGTCGTCTTGTCTTTAGTTGTGGTGTATTTTGTCAAGTCGCATGATTTTTGAGTTTGTTACTTTTTGAGACAAATATATTAGGTTGATTGTTATGAATCTATATTACTTTAGTTTGAGGTAACTTTTATTTTAAATGGTTAACTTTAGAGATATTTGAAGTAGAAATATGACAAATTAATTTGGCATGCACATCAAAACTCTGACAACATAAGCTTCTGCATTAAGAGGGCCGCCTTCAGGGTGCGCCTCGGAGAATTTCCTGACATCACGCTACTCTGAACAACTTTAGCTGTTGGTCGCCTCGAAAATGGCCATCCCCATAGGGGGCAGCCATTTGCAATGGAAAAGAAGAACTCTGATTGGCTGAAACCACTGAATACGGGGGCCATTTTCGAGGCGCTTTTTGTCTCCAGTCTGAAAAGGAAGACGTCTCCGAGACGACTCGGATCCTGAACGAAAATAAGCCAAAAGACGTCTCGCAGGCATACCGTGAACGCAGCCCAGGTTCTATTAAACTGACTTAGCATTCCATTCTGTGCAGAAACAAATGCTTAACAAGGGCACCAGTATCTAACTTGGATATATATGTAGAGTCATATCTTGATAAGTATTTTAGTTTAGAAAATCTTATGCTTTCATCAGACTATGCAGCTTTGATCCTGATACAATTCATTGCTATTTAAAGCCGCTCAAACATTTTAACCTAGTTCCATTTGTGACCGCTAGCTTGGGTAGGTGTGGAATTTTTGTCCGCATATGTTATGGATGGCTTCTGATTGAACTAGATATCAGGCATTTTTCACAAACCAAGTCAGCTGTCAGGCGTTTAAAAAAAAAAAAAATCGCCATTAAATACTTACTGTAAAGGTGTTGGGGAGATGTAGTTTTTTTTAAATACCTCCTTTGTCAAGGTGAATGGAAGATAGAGTTTTTATAAAGAAACAAACAAACAAAAAGCCCCCTAAGATGTCTATAAACGGTATAAATACTTAAAGTTGCATAGTGCGATGGTTTTGAGCGTCTGCCATTTTTCTTAGATAAATATATTAAATTGATTGTTATAATCTACCTTACTTGACTGAGTGGGTTATCAGGTCATGGTGCTGGCTGCCTGGTCTTCCAGTGGGGCAGCACCATAAAGTCGTCATGAGTGCGCACTGTCACAAGTCGGTACCCGTCCTGATATGACCTTAGATGTTGCGAGGACGTAAAACAACAACAAACAACAACAGCCTTACTTCAGTTTGAAGTAACTTATTTTAAATGGCTAACTTTTAAGATATTTGAAGTGCAAACCTGTCAAATTAATGTTGGCAAACATGCCAAAGCTGACACCATATGCTGCTGCAGTAACAGGTTGTATTACATTGATTCAGTATTCCCGTCTACGTGGCGGCAGATGCTTAATAAGTGAATCAGTATTTAAGTTAGATATATATGCAGAATAAAATCTAGATAGGTGTCCTGGTTTTGAAAATGTTGATGCTTCATCGGACTATGCAGCTTTAATGAGGTATGATATACCTGCAGAGAAAAACTCAATACGCATTCTTCACTGAAGCTTGTTGTGTTGTGATGGTGAGGGGGGGGGGGGGGGTGAGGGACTGTGGATAGGTGAGAGCGGGGGAGGGGGATGGGGGGTGGTGTTGGTTGGTTGTTAGAGTGTTACATCCTGGCAACATCTAAGATCATATCTGGACGGGCACCGACTTGTGACAGTATGCACTCATGGCAACTTTATAGTACTGCCCCCCCCTGGGAGACTAAGCTGCCAGCACCATGACCTGATATCCCCCTCAGTCACATTATCCTGACACTGAGCTAACCAGTCCTTGCCTTATCCTAATAACATAGAGCACCTGGCTAGGAAGCGACAAGTATAGCTTTTTATGTCATTAGTTTGACTCGACCAGGGTTCAAACCGATAAGTTTAAATCCCAGTCTGCCAAACCTGAAGACGGACGCGCAACTCATTCGGCCATCCCGGCTGGTCAGATGGGTATGTGTGTGTATGGGGGGGGGGGGGGGGGGGGGGTTAGTGTGAGGTATGCTATGCTATGATGAGAGGTGGGGGTGACGGCCGTGCAGTGCGAGTTGGTCGATGCGCACTCTTGATGCGCAGTTTCCTGTAGAGGTCACGAATGGCCGAGGTCAAACGGACGCCGGGTGCGTCTGGATTGTCTGGGTGATGGTTTACTGAACTGAACGCATCATTTTTTATTTCCAAATGATTGACGAATATAATCCACAATAACACCCCCCCCCTTCCCCTTCCCCTGGCTTGTTTTTGGTGCTGATGGTGCATATATGTTAATTCATTGATTAGATAATAATGTAAGTATATGCTTGGATGCATCCAGTTGCAAACTGTTGATGTTGACTGTAGGATGTGTGTAGACTGTTGATTGTCGTCCTCCACACAGCTCAGCTCCAGCTTCATGTCCAGAACTCTCTTCTAGCACAATAGTATCAGTAGATAAAGGAAGGCACAACCAACAGTGAAGGACAGGATAGAGTGGATTTTATTGTTGCCTACACACATTCCCTTCTAGCCTGACTGCTGGGTGCTCCCTTCATATACTAGTTATATGTCCACCATTAGTTCTGATTAATATTAGAATTTGCATATTGCTGCTCATAGTTACTGAAATTGCTAACTACTATTTTCCACAGTGTTCATTTTCCACATGTGTTTTTATATTTGTTATCTGGGGGCAGTAGGAGGGAGGGAGGTGGGGGGGTTAGTTGGAATTGTTTTGGCGAATATTGCTATAAAGCTGTTAGTAAAATGGTCTTGTTGGCAGAAGACAAGTTTAAATCGGGATTATTACTAGATTATGAGAGGGGACCAGACGCTGTGGCTGAATCAATAAGAGCGCTGGCGGGCTTCCCGTTTGGGAGGTCATGGGTTTGAACCCCGGCCGAGTCAAACCAATGACTTATAAAATTGATACTTGTCACTACCTATCCTGCCACTCGGCATTACTATCATAGGCCAATGACTGGTTTGTTCAATATTAGGTTAATGTGACTCAGTGGGATATGGGCTCATGGTGCTAATGGACTGGTCTACCACTTGGGAAGCACTATTAAGTCACCATGAGTGCATTGTCACAAGTCGGTACCGCTCCTGATGGAAGCTGTGATGTTTTATTATCAAATTCTAAAAGCTGCATAGTCCGATAAAAGCACAAACTTTTCGAAGCCAAGGCACTTAGCTTGATTTCATTTGACAAATCCAACTTAGATCATCATCATGCTGTCGGTCGCGATGCGACAAAGACTGCTTTCATTACTTGACTGCCACTCTCCAGTTAGCTCTCTGCTGTGAGAGTGATGTCCATGAGTCAGTCTTAATGTCTCTCAGCTTCAGGTTTCTCTTGGTTGTATCCTTGAACCGGAGACGAGGGTGCCCTCTCTTTCTGTAACCAGAAGACAGTTGAGAATAGAGGATCTGCTTTGGTATCCTGTCTGATGACATCCTCATGAGGTGTCCAGTCCACCGGAGATTCTTTTTGATCAGAAGATCTTCCATAGAGTGCAGCCCCGTCTGTTCGAGTATTTCCATATTTGTCACTTTGTCCTTCCAGGTTAGCCTCATGATTGAATGCAGATGTCGCATCATGAAGGCATGCAGCTTTTCCACCTGTCGTCTGTACACTGTCCAGGCCTCGACTCCGTATAGCAGGGTGGATAGTACGATTGCATGGTAGATCTTGCCTTTGACCCGAATGGACACATGGTGGTTGTTCCAGAGTCTCTGGCGTAGTCGGCCGAAAGATGCACTAGCCTTGGCCATCCTCCTCTGTAGAGTTGGGTTGGTACAGCACCTCCGTCTTCTTGATGTTAATCTTCAGGCCAAATTTCTTTAATGCATCGGAGAAAGCGTCCACTATTTTCTGGATCTCTTCAGCAGAGTGGGCAACCAGTGCACTGTCATCTGCGAATAGCAGCTCTTTCACCAGTAACTTAGATACTGGCACCATTATTAAACATTTATTGCAGTTTGGTGCACCTGTGTTCTGCTGCTGCGATTGAAAATGGGTAAACAAAGCCCACCATTTTTGGTGTGCACATCAAAATTGATTTTGCATGTTTTTACTTCAAATATCTCTAATGTTAACCCTTTAAAAAATAATCTAAATGTAAATAAAGTAGATTATAAGTTTGTTGTTTGTTTGTTGTTGTTTTACGTCCTAGCAACATCTAAGGTCATATCAGGACGGGGTAGATTATAATGATCAACCAAATATATTCTTACAAACAAAAACAAAAATGCAAGAAACTCAAAAGCAAGGTTTATGTAATTTACATTTTGTTTAAAAGCACAAAATGAATGTACACAAAGCAAAATTTAATTGTTTAAATGCACATTGCCTGTGACCGTTGTAATTTTGGTTTGTTTGTACTGTAAGCGTGATGGAACATTGGATTAAAGCCATTTTACTGTTTTGGACTGATGAATGCATGGCACCCATTGGTTCCAATTGTGTTGGCTGGTTGGTTGGTTGTTGGAGTTTTACGTCCTGCCAGCATCTAAGGTCATACCAGGACGGGTACCGACTTGCGATAGTGTGCAGTCATGGTGACTTTGTAGTGCTGCCCCGCTGGGAGACCAGGCCGCCAGCACCATGACATGATACCCCACTGTTGTCAGGACGTAAAACGCCAACAACCAACGAACAACCAATCCACGACGGTAGCATCTCCTTGTAAACAGTGTTCCAGTCTGTCTGGTGCCACTTTAACGTCGGCATTTTTATTTGTAAGAGTAAATTACTGTTGTAATGTGCGTCTCGCTTGGACAATAGGATCGAACAGGATGACTGAATTAGTAAGAGCGTTGACTGGCTTCCCATGTGGAAGGTCATAGATTCCAACTCCAGCCGAGTCAAGCCGGTGACTTACAAAACTGAATCTTGTCGTTACCTAGCCTGGCCCTTGGCATTACTAGGGTAGGGCATGGACTGGTTTGCTCAGTATCATGTATAATGTAATTGAGTGGGATATTGTGTCATGGTGCCAGTGGCCTGGTCTCTCAGTGGGGCAGCATTGTCACAAGTCAGTACCCATCGTGATATGACCTCAAATGTTACCAGGATTTAAAACCCCAACAAACAACAATAGTGGAAACAATCTAAACATTTGAGTTGGTTTTAGTTTGGAAGCAGATACCATTTAATCAAAGCAGACGAGAGTTGTGCTTTACATCCTAGCAACATTTAAGGTCATATCAGGACGGGTACCGACTTGTGACAGAGGGGGGGTTTCAATCGCGGACAATTGGTCATCCTCATTCCCCTGCTCCTTAAAGTTGCATAGTCCGATGGCTTTCAAATTTTTGCATCATTTTTGAGATAAATATATCAAGTTGACTATTATAACCTACTATTCATTATTCCAGAGTAATTTTGATGGAAAATGGCTAGTTTTGGAGCAATTTGAGTTGAAGGAACACAAAATCATTTCAGCAAGCTTGTCAAAAGTCTTGTTGTTGTAGCCTACATTCACATCTCGTGATGGTCATGTGATGAGGAATGACCTATTAATGTGTAGGTAGTGTGGAACCTGACTAATGCCATATATGAGAGGGTAGGACTCCATGCAACTTTAATAAACAAACCAACACCTTTGTGGCAAGCAACCAGAAAGTCCCCTTTCACTGGAAATATGTGTGTATATACAAGGTGTATAATATATATATATATTGGTTACCTGAGTAAAGCTCAGTTTGGAAAATTTTCCAGACCTTGCCGATAAGTATCACTTTCTAAGAAAGCTTAGGTACACAATAAAAAACAACTACCAACAACCTCTGTGAATGTTCCGATTGGCCGACTACGGCATCAGTTAAAAACACCCCCCCCCCCCAAACCACCCACACATAACACCCCAACCCCACCAATTCTGAATTTGATCTAATAAATCTGTTGTGGCGTTAACATTCCATCTGTATGTTCCTTGTGCATTTCTTGTTTTATAACCCATCCATGTGATTCGTGTATATTTCGTGTGTTACATCCCATCCATGTGTTTCTTGTACATTTCTATTTCCTTGTGCTATTTGTGCATTTTATGGTTTGCATCCCATCCATGTGTTCCTTATACATTTTGTGTTTTACATCCAATCCATGTGTTCCTTGTATATTTCGTGTTTTCATCCCATCCATGTGTTCCTTGTACATTTTGTGTTTTACATCCCATCCATGTGTTCCTTGTACATTTGTACATTTCCATTTCCTTGTTCTATTTGTGCATTTCACGGTTTGCATCCCATCCATGTTCCTTATGCATTTTGTGTTTTACATCCCATCCATGTGTTCCAACTTCGTGTTTTACATCCACAGTGTTCCTGTACTTTTGGTTTTATCCCATCCATGTTCCTTATGCATTTTGTGTTTTACATCCCATCCATGTGTTCCTTATACATTTCGTGTTTTACATCCCATCCATGTGTTCCTTGTACATTTTGTGTTTTACATCCCATCCATGTGTTCCTTGTACATTTCGTGTTTTACATCCCATCCATGTGTTTCTTGTACATTTTGTGTTTTACATCCCATCCATGTGTTCCTTGTACATTTCGTGTTTTACATCCCATCCATGTGTTCCTTGTACATTTTGTGTTTTACATCCTATCCATGTGTTCCTTGTACATTTCGTGTTTACATCCATTCCATGTGTTCCTTGTACATTTCGTGTTTTACATCCCATCCATGTGTTCCTTGTACATCTTGTGTTTTACATCCCATCCATGTGTACCTTGTACATTTCGTGTTTTACATCGCATCGGGAAAATCACCTATTCATTTTTCAATCGTATGGATTGTTTGGTGAACGCACCCAATCCGATCATCTGATTCGGAGGTGTGCATCAGGTGATGGAAATATACCAGTTCGGCAACCCGCAGGTTGTTTTTAACATATTGACTCCTCAACTCTTACAATTTGATGTATTTTTGTTGTTGTATGTGACACTGAGATTACCACAGAGATCTGGGTCAGGGACGTTGGTTTCCTCGATGGTTTACTTTAAGTTTAAGTATAAAGTTGCATAGTCCGATGGTTTTGAGTTTCTGTCATTTTCTGAGATAAGTGTTATTAGGTTGATTGTTATAATTTATATTGCTTTAGCTTGAAGTAACTTATTTTAAATCGCTAACCTTTGAGATATTTGAAGTCCAAACATACTAAATTAATTTGGGCAAGCACGCCATAGGCTTCTACAGCAACAGGTTGTCTTAAATTGCCTCAGTATGCCCTTCTACGTGGCAACAAATGTTTGCTAAGTGCACAGCATCTAAATTAGATATGTAGAATAAAATCTAGATCTTTGTTTTGGTTTTGAAAATGTTATGCAGGCAGCTTTAAGATATTGATGCACTCTGTGTCAGTTGCATTGAAGAAAAGGCCGCCATTGCTGACGGTATCTCCTAAGATCCTCGTTTTTGGTGCACGCCACTTAAGGACCTGACATCTGTAATATATAAAGCGCCCAGGGCACTCCTCCTCCACCTTTATCCTTGTATTACTATTAGCTCCGCTAACACTATGACCTGATATCCCACTCAGTCACATTATCCTGATACTAACCAAACCAGTCTTTGCCCTATTCTATTAATACCGAGCGCTAGGCTAGGTAGTGACAGGATATAAATTTGGTATGTCATTGATTTAGCTTCGCCAGGGTTCAAACCTGTGACTTCTTGCATAGGAAGCCAGCCAGTGCTCTTACTGATTCGACCTGCCCATCTGGTCATATATATATATATATATTTACCTCGGTACTATGACTCTGGCTACTCGTAGTCCAGGGAGAAGGAAGCACATCCGGGTCCAGCAATTAGCATAATCTACTCACAATGGGAGGACGTTTGTTGAGTAGCTCCGGGAGTTTTTCTACATTAACTATTAAACCAACCAGGTTAGTATTGGTTTTTAATGGATACGTTGGTATAGTTCATGTTAGCATTCACATACATCAAGTTTTTAACACTTTTTTATTGAAGATTAACTTAATTACAGGTTAATTGCGATGGGTTGTAACATTGTTAGAACAATGCCGCCATTGTTCTTTGTAATGCCACCCCTTGCCGAACGGAGAAATGTTTGGTACGAGCCACTTACATCATTAGGATTTATTCCTGAGTTTCCTTGAGATTCCCCAAATGTTTTTAGGTGTACCTCCGAGTTCCGTAGTATTTAAGATGTTTTCCCTAGAAACAGCTAGAGACTTGGTAACGCAAGACTCGTGGCTGGCCAGTGTTGATCTTAGGGATACATATTATACTGTGCCCATTTATAAACCTGATCGGAAGTTTCTCAGGTTTTATTGGAATGATGAGCTTTTTGAGTTCACTTGTATGCCAAATGGTTTAGCGTGTGCCCCACGCATTTTCACAAAGTTGCTTAAGCCATTTTGTTCCCATAAGGCCAGGAAAGGACACATTATGTTTCCCTATATTGATGATTCATTTATTGTTGCACAAACACAACAACAATGTCAGACGGCAGATCAGCTATGTGAAGGAGTAGTGAGTGGGTGGGTTAGGTTTATATATATACATGAAACTAAATCGGTTTTGACACTTACAAAGAATTTAAAGTTTTGGGGTTTATTATTGACACCACACACATGACCATTTCATTAACCAAACAAAAAGTTTATGAATTTACAATAACGGCAAATCAATTGTTACAATTATGGAATCCAAAGATAAGACAGGTCGCAATATTGATAGGTATCATGATAGCCTATGCCCCTGCTATTCTGTATGGCAAGGCCCATATTAAATCACTAGAAATAGATAAGAATTTAGCGTTGGCTCGAACTAAAGGGAAATTTGAGAGGCCCATGACCATCTCGCCAGAGGGTCTGCAGGATATTATGTGGTGGCTTTCACACATTGATGACTCGCCAAACCCCATTAGAATGGGTGAACCAATACAACAGTTACAACTGACGCGTCGCTAGAAGGATGGGGGGCTCATAGAGACCAACAGGCGACTGATGGTCGGTGGATGGAAGATGACATTTCCGATCACATAAATTTACTTGAGCTCAGGGCTATTTATTTAGGTTTATGTAGTCTAATCCACCTACCTAAAAATCATGTAAGGGTATTAACAGATAATACGACACCCATGGCTTACATACGTAATATGGGAGGGACTCGTTCCAAACCATGTAATCATTTAGCCAAGCTAATTTGGGATTGGGCAGAGGAACACAACATATGGCTGACAGTAGCGCATATCCCCGGCAGTCAAAATACTTTGGCTGATAGGAAAAGTCAACATTTCCATGACCATCTGGAATGGTCATTAAATCACAGTATTTTCAATTACATTTGTGATAAATGGGGCAAGCCAGACATTGATTTGTTTGCATCATGAAACAAAAAAAAGTTACCCAAATATGTGTCATGGCATCCAGAGCCAGAAACCTGGAGAGTGGATGCATTTTCTCTGATTTGGAATAATAAATTTTATTACATATTCGCATCATTCAGCATTATCAGCAGAGTGGCCCGGAAGATCAGGATGGATCACTCACACGCAGTACTGATAGTACCGGAGTGGGACACACAACCATGGCTAGCGGCAGTGAAATTAGAAGCAAAAGACGTGCTCAGGTTTCCACGAGAAAGGAACAACCTACAACATCAAGGATCACTAACAGTCCATGGAGACGTGTCAATGACACCCCTGTTGGCATTCCTTTTTTAAGGAAACTTTTAGAACAATATGGATTAGACAAAATTACACAAGAAAGACTTATTTCACACTTCTGGAGAAAAGGTACGGTGAAATTATATACAAGCTATTTAAAGAAATGGGGACTTCACTGTTTGCTTAAAGGAGCGAAGCCATTAAAACCTACAATAGCTCAGATTGTAAGATTTCTAAGAATGTTAGAATATGAAGGCTTAGGATTTGGTGCAATTAATGCAGCACAATGTTCACTTTCAATCATTCTACTGAGGATAGATGGACAAACGATTGGAAAGTGCACTGGTTTATTAGGTCGGTGTATGAGAGAAACCCACCCAAACCCAAATATAATAGGTTTTGGGATGTGTCAGTAGTATATAAGTTATTCAAGTCATGCCCTAGTAATAGACATTTAGCAATGAAGGAACTAGGATTTTAGTTAGCAGTGCTGTTACTGCTAGTGACGGGGCATAGAGGCCAAACAATTGTGGCATTGTCTCTGGATGGACTAGAGATAGACAAAAATGAGGCAACGTTCGATTTGGAGAGATTACTAAAGTCGAACCATATAGGGGACCCACTGTCCATGGTACATGTAAATAGTTTTCCAGATGATCGACGTATTTGTGTAGTGTCAGCCATTAGGGCGTATATATCCAAGTCACGTGGAATAAGGAATTCCAGACAGCTCTTGATAAGCTTTATTAAACCGCATAAGGCTATCTTGAGAGACACACTCGCAAGATGGACCATCAAGGTGCTTGAAGAGCCAGGCGTCAATACTGGATGCTATGCATCCCACTCAACGTGGGGGGCCATGGTCTCTAAAGCAAGACAATTAGGAATCTCAGTCAAGAGAATCCTGGCACACGCCGGCTGGAAGACGGCTAGATCATTTGCAAAACATTACAACAAACGACTAGAAAAGTCAAGCGGCCTGGCGACTCGCTTACTCACCAACTAAAAGACGGGTGAGAAACACAAAATTCTATTTTTGTACTGAAACATTTTATGTTGAAGAATAGTATAAAAAAGGATAAAAAATGAGATTACATAAAGTTCTCCCTGGACTACGAGTAGCCAGAGGTGTAGTACCGAGGTAAAATAGTATAGTTATACGAGTCTTATCTAGGTACAGATTTTGGATAACTGTTGTTTTCCCGAGGTACGAGCCTCGAATAGTCGTGGGTCAGGGCCTGCCCATCCTACCCGCCCACCCTATCCTACCACAACTATGACGTTGGCTTGTGCCGAAACAAAAACATATTAGCATCAATAGAATTTTAAGATAATTTTTTATCCTATTAAGTATGTAAAAGATTGCTGGACCCGGATGTGCTCCCTTCTCCCTGACCCAAGACTATCCGAGGCTCGTACCTCGGGAAAACAAGTTATCCATCATCTGTACCTAGGTCAGACTTGTATAACTATACTATATAGATATATAGACATCATCATAATTGTAATGTGACTCAATACATCTTAGTAATCTTCGTAAGACAGGTTTAATGGTTCCGCCAATTTTGATAATTCACTCATTGGAGTGAATAAAGCCAATTTAAACAATTATATCTAATGTCCCAATTTGTAGGACTATTTTCCTGACTTGTATTTTCTTCTTGATATTTGGATATTTGAAAACATCTGACTTGGATTTAGATATCTAGGACATCTGAGTACCATCCTCAATGTCTTTGGAAGCCACTGAGAGAAGCCGTAATAATGAATTGGTTCTGATGGTAAATTTTGTAGACAATAGCACTAGACTTCTACTGCGTCGTTCGAGTGGGTGGGTGAGGAAGTGGGTGAAGGAGGGAGTAGTGAGTGGGTGGGTAAGGAAGTGGGTGAAGGAGGGAGTAGTGAATGGGTGGGTGAGGAAGTGGGCGAAGGAGGGAGTAGGGACTGGGTGGGTGAGGAAGTGGGTGAAGGAGTGGGTGGGTGAGGAAGTGGGTGAAGGAGGGAGCAGTGAGTGGGTGGGTGAGGAAGTGGGTGAAGGAGGGAGTAGTGAGTGGGTGGGTGAGGAAGTGGGTGAATGAGGGAGCAGTGAGTGGGTGGGTGAGGAAGTGGGTGAAGGAAGGAGTAGTGAATGGGTGGGTGAGAAAGTGGGCGAAGGAGGGAGTAGTGAGTGGGTGGGTGAGGAAGTGGGTGGGTGAGGAAGTGAGTGAAGGAAGGAGTAGTGAGTGGGTGGGTGAGGAAGTGGGTGAATGAGGGAGTAGTGAGTGGGGGTGTGAGAAAGTGGGTGAAGGGGGAGTAGTGAGTGGGTGGGTGAGGAAGTGGGTGAAGGGGGAGTAGTGAGTGGGTGGGTGCGGAAGTGGGTGAAGGAGGGAGTAGTGGGTGAGTGGGTGCGGAAGTGGGTGAAGGAGGGAGTAGTGGGTGGGTGCGGAAGTTGGTGAAGGAGGAAGTAGTGAGTGAGTGGGTGCGGAAGTGGGTGAAGGAGGGAGTAGTGAGTGGGTGAGTGAGTGAGGGGATCTGCCTGGAGGGTTGGCTGTTTTTTTTTTTTGTCCTGGCAACAATTAAAGTCATATCAGGACGGGTACCGACTCATGACAGGGTGCACTCATGGTGACTTTATAGTGTTGCCCCACTGGCAGGGCATTCATATCTATAGTATTCTGACTTTTTTCCCTTCAAATCTTTGATATATATGGCCTTAAATGTTTCTAGGATATGCCTTCACTCCCACCCCCGAATATGACCGTAGATGTTTCTAGGATATAACCCTACCCATACCCCCGAATATGGCCATAGACGTTTCTAGGATATAACCCTACCCCCGAATATGGCTGTAGATGTTTCTAGGATATAACCCTACCCCCGAATATGACCGTAGATGTTTCTAGGATATAACCCTACCCCTACCCCGAATATGGCCGTAGCTGTTTCTAGGATATAACCATACCCCCGAATATGGCTGTAGATGTTTCTAGGATATAACCCTACCCCTACCCCCGAATATGGCCGTGGATGTTTCTAGGATATAACCCTACCCCTACCCCCGAATATGGCCGGAGCTGTTTCTAGGATATAACCATACCCCCGAATATGGCCGGAGCTGTTTCTAGGATATACCCTATCACCGAACATAGACATAGATGTTTCTAGGATATACCCTACCCCTGAATATATATATATATATATATATAATATAATATATATATATATTTTATATATAAAATATATATATATAATATATATAAAA
>CM059197.1:74017341-74063062 GCA_030323885.1 Branchipolynoe longqiensis | reverse complement strand
TAGATATGTAGAATCAATTCTAGATAATTGTTTTGTTTTTGACAATTTGATGATTGATCGGACTATGCAGCTTTAACTTGTTAAAACTGAACAGAGCATCCTCATCACATGTAGTGGACCCTGATGGTGGAGTCTCCGATCTGGCCTCAGCATACAGCTCAAACACTCTAATATAATCAAATCTAATCTAATAACAAATTATTTCAAACTAAAGTAAAGTAGATTATAGCGATCAAACTAATAAGATGGTTATATATATACAAATTATGGCAGAAACTCAAAACCATCATATTATGCAACTTTCAATACTTGCTCTGCAGTTAAGCTGACACACTACACACTCCTCTAGATCACATATAGGTCAGTGACCCTGGCTGGGTGAGGCGGACCTACATATTAACACATTAAAGTGGCCTAGTATAGGCCGCTGGACTGTACTCCGACAAATGCTCGACAAGCACAACTTTGCATACTTTTTCTGTTTATGTAACTAAATAGGTGCATGGAGACTGCTCGGATCCTAAATAGCCAGGTTACTCCTCCTGTGTTGTAGGGGGGGGGGGGGGAGGAAGAGGGAGAGGTTACCATAGTTACTCGAAAGGTCCGGGTATAATGACCAGGGTTAGTTGCCTGGGTGTGAGTACAGCTGTGCAAAAGTTGGTATTATACACCACCTGTGGGAGACCTGGGAACTACTGGGACATGCCATGCGCCACCTGGTGGGGAAATGTAGATTACTAGCCTGGCCTAAAACAGGGTCACTAGCTGGTTTAGAGTTTCTGCCATTTTCTGAGATCAATATATTAGGTAGATTGTAATTATTTACATTACTTTACTTTGAAGAAGCTTTTATATTAATTGGCTAATTTTGGAGATATTTGAAGTGAAAACATGATAAATAAACTTTGAAAAGCATGTCAAAACTCTGACACAATAGGCTTCAGCAATAAGGAGTTCTATTAAATTGCACTTACGCCCTTCGATGCAGCATCAAGTTGCATGGTCTGATGGTTTTGGGTTTCTGTCATTTTTCTGAGATAACTATATTAAATTGATCGTTATAACCTACCTTACTTTAGTTTGAAGTACTTTTTCTTTGAAGTGCCTAACTTTTGACATATTTGAAGTGCAAACATGTGAAATTAATTTGGGCAAGTACGCCAAAACTCGGTCACCATAGAGGCTTCTGCAGTAACAGGTTCTATTCAATTGACCCAGCATTCCTTTCTCTGCGGCAACAAATGCTTAATAAGTGCATCTGTATCTAAGTCAGATATGTAGAATACAATCTAGATAATTGGTTTGGTTTTGAAAATGTCATGCTTGGTCTATGCAGCTTTAATAAGTGCACCATTAGCTAGTTTGGATATAGATGTAAGTAAGATCAGATTTAGCAAAGTGGTTTGGCTTTGACAATTTTGTGCTTTCCGGATTATGCAGCTTTAATATGTAGGCCACTCAGCGACGCCTGCCGGGAACTAAGTCCATCCGGGTCCTGCCACCAAGTCACGTGACTACGATGACATAAGATGCAAACAACTGGTGGCGGACGCCTTCATTCTCTCGTCAGTCCACGCCTGGTGGTCAGGGTCACGTCGCCAGTGGTCATAAACACCATGTAAAGTCGTCGGCTGGCAGCTGTAGTTGTGTAGGCAGGCTAATAGGAAATCAATACAGGCAAGTATAGAGAAGGAAGGCAAGATATAGAGTGTGCAGAAGGAACCAGAAGGAGCTTGCTTAGTTTATTATATATATATATAGGTTTTAGAATCCAAGATGGCTGTACACACCTGGGCCCGTATGCAGGAGTCGGTGATAGCGGTGTTTGGTGTTACAGCCTGATACCGTTTAGCTATCTCCGAGCCGGGGAATACGGTCAAGCCGTATGCTGGAGCGCGTAACACTTTCATTATAGCTAAACGTGAATTTATTTATAGATTTGGGAAATCCCTCGGTTCGACAATATGAATAACGCCGCCAATGCGGCGGTGGCGTTAATATCGGTTCGAATTTAGGGTTAAATTTATCAAATTTCACTTAGTGCGTATGTAATTCTGTTAAATATGATAGGATTGAATAGATTTGGGCCTAATACATTGCTGCCGATGCGGTGGCGGCGATATTTTGTTGATTTCGACAGTATGGATATCGACGTCGATGCGGCGGTGATTTGTTTAGTTTACATTCAGCGATTAGACACTATGAAGGCGGCGGCGTTAATATCGGTTCGAATTTAGGGTTAAATTGATAAAATTTCACTTATTGCGTATGTAAGTTTGTTAAATATGATAGCATTGAATAGATTTGGGCCTAATACATTGCCGCCGATGCGGCGGCGGCGAAGGACAGTATGGATATCGACGTCCATGCGGCGGCGGCGATTTGTTTACTTTACATTCGTCGATTCGAAAATATTAATATCGCCGCTGATCCGGTGGCAGCGTTAATATCGGTTCAAATTTAGGGTTAATTTGATCAAATTTCACTTATTGCGTATGTAAGTCTGTCAAATATGATAGCATTGAATAGATTTGGGCCTAACCTAACACTAACACCGCTGTAAACTAGCTATGTTTCTGGTTTACCTAAACCTAGTTTAAGCTTCTGGTGTTAGACCTATCACTGACTTGTGCATGCCACTTTTCGCCGCTAAACGGGGATTCCCGCCAAACACCGTTTTGGCTCGCTATCACAGACTCCTGCATACGGGCCCTGATCAATCCCTCCAATCACCAACAGGCATTCTTCTATCCACCAATGAACATTCAATATCCTTGTAACCAAGGTTATGTCTGGCTATAGTGCCCTGTTGTGTCTGGTGTGCAGTGATCCGTAAATAACACTTGGGGTGGAGGGGGGGAGGGGGTATGTGAGGAGAGTTCCAAAGACTCTCTCATCTATCAAGAAGTGACCCTCTCTCATGTCAAGAAGTGGCCCTTTCTCACTATCTATATTAATATACAATTTCTATCTTTAATTAGTAATGGATCACCAACACCACATATACCTTATATGCCTTTGGTTTTACATACCATCTACCATTATATAGACCATTTGCAATTTATTATAGAGTAGTTCTCATCATCCTCCAAGGTCTCAAATATCGGAAAATTTTACAACCAGTCCAGGGTCCGTACATATGTAAAGATATGGAATTCAAGGCTATTTCAAGGCTTTTCAAGGTTGTTTTTGATAGGAATTTAAGGCTATTTTCATTTGGATTTCAAGAAGAAAAAACTCAAAGGTGAAGGGCGATTCCTGACTAATTTAGATCAGTGGAGACAGTTTAATGGAATTCAAAGCTTTTCAAGACTAATTACCCAAAATAGGTTTAAATTCAAGGCTTTTCAAAGCATTGAAATGGGTCAAATGAAGTTCAAGAGTTTTCAAGACTTTGCAAGCCCCATACGGACACTGCCACTCATATGGCGGGACAATGTTGTTAAAGCTGCACAGTTCACAGGCCTTGAGCTTCTACCGCCATTATGACCGGATGTGGGCTTCCTGTGTGGAAGGTCGCTATTTTGAATCCTAGTCGAGTCAAAGCAATGACTTATAAAATTGTCGCTACCTAGCCTGGCGCTACGCATTAAATAGGATAGGAGCTTAGATGTTGCTAGGATGTATTTGTTTGTTGTTTTACGTCCTAGCAACATCTAAGGTCATATCAGGAACGGTACCGACTTGTGACAGTGCGCATTCATGGCGACTTTATAGTGCTGTCCCACTGGGAAACCAGACCGCCGGCACCATGATCTGATATCGCACTCAGTCACATTATCCTGGCACTGAGCACACCAGTCCTTACCCTGTCCTAATAATGCCGAGCGCCTGGCTAGGAAGCGACAAGTATCAATTTTAAAGTCATTGGTTTGACTCGACCAGGGTTCAAACCCACGACCCCACGATCTACCAGCACGGGAGCCAGACGCTCTAACTCATTCAGCCTAAAGTCCTAACCCGTGTCAGGCATCACCAGTATGAACCAACACAGGCCTTTAACCAAACAGACTGCAGCCGACCTAGCCTAAACTCCTAACCCGTGTCAGGCATCACCAGTATGAACCAACACAGGCCTTTAACCAAACAGACTGCCGCTGACCTAGCCTAAACTCCTAACCCTTGTCAGGACCCACCAGTATGAACCAACACAGGCCTTTAACCAAACAGTCTGCAGCCGACCTAGCCTAAACTCCTAACCCATGTCAGGTGCCACCAGTACGAACAAACGCAGGCCTTTATCCAAACAGACTGCAGCCGACCTAGCCTAAACTCCTAACTCGTGTCAGGCGTCACCAGTATGAACCAACACAGGCCTTTAACCAAACAGACTGCCGCTGACCTAGCCTAAACTCCTAACCCTTGTCAGGACCCACCAGTATGAACCAACACAGGCCTTTAACCAAACAGACTGCAGCCGACCTAGCCTAAACTCCTAACCCGTGTCACGTGCCACCAGTACGAACAAACGCAGGCCTTTATCCAAACAGACTGCAGCCGACCTAGCCTAAACTCCTAACTCGTGTCAGGCGTCACCAGTATGAACCAACACAGGCCTTTAACCAAACAGACTGCCGCTGACCTAGCCTAAACTCCTAACCCTTGTCAGGACCCACCAGTATGAACCAACACAGGCCTTTAACCAAACAGTCTGCAGCCGACCTAGCCTAAACTCCTAACCCGTGTCACGTGCCACCAGTACGAACAAACGCAGGCCTTTATCCAAACAGACTGCAGCCGACCTAGCCTAAACTCCTAACTCGTGTCAGGCGTCACCAGTATGAACCAACACAGGCCTTTAACCAAACAGACTGCCGCTGACCTAGCCTAAACTCCTAACCCTTGTCAGGACCCACCAGTATGAACCAACACAGGCCTTTAACCAAACAGACTGCAGCCGACCTAGCCTAAACTCCTAACCCGTGTCATGTGCCACCAGTACGAACAAACGCAGGCCTTTATCCAAACAGACTGCAGCCGACCTAGCCTAAACTCCTAACCCGTGTCAGGCATCACCAGTATGAACCAACACAGGCCTTTAACCAAACAGACTGCAGCTGACCTAGCCTAAACTCCTAACCCTTGTCAGGACCCACCAGTATGAACCAACGCAGGCCTTTAACCAAACAGACTGCAGCCAACCTAGCCTAAACTCCTAACTCGTGTCAGGCGTCACCAGTATGAACCAACACAGGCATTTAACCAAACAGACTGGACCTGACCTAGCCTAAACTCCTAACCCTTGTCAGGTCCCACCAGTATGAACCAACACAGGCCTTTAACCAAACAGACTGCAGCTGACTTAGCCTAAACTCCTAACCCATAGCAAGTCCAAAGAGTATGAACTAGCGCAGGCCTTTAACCAAACAGACTGCAGCTGACTTAGCCTAAACTCCTAACCCTTGTCAGGTCCCAACAGTATGAAGCAATGCAGGCCTTTAACCAAACAGACTGCAGCTGACTTAGCCTAAACTCCTAACGTGTGCCACAAACCAGCAGCCATAAGTGAACTGTGCTTCGCCATTTACCAGCATTGCTGTATACAGCCACACAGCAACAGCCTGAAGAGGGCCAACTCCTTTATTGGAAACTGGCGGATTCCACAGAAGGCGGGAGAGAGAGAGTGTGTGTCCGGGGGGGGGGGGGGGGGGGGGGGGGCAACCTTACTTTAACTAGTGGGTTTTAAACTTCTTTTTTAACAGTTAACAGTTTAGAGCAGACAACATTTAGTCACATCACATGACGGGGAACAAGTTGGCAATGAATGAGTTGAATAATGTTCTTCGGGGTGTGGGTGTGGGTGTGGGTGTGGGTGTGGGTGTGGGTGTATGGGAGGGGACATGGTGGTGGTGGTGGTGGTGATGGTGGGAGTTGAGAACTACTGGGACATGCCATGCATCACCTGGTGTAGAGATTTGATGGCTCTAAGATCAGCTGTATTAACGCGCATGGATGCAAGTCTGCCATGAGGCCTGAAGCTATGGGATAGTTTGTTTTTGTTTGTCCGAGTTTTACATCCTGACAACATCTAAGGTCATATCAGGACGGATACCGACTTGTGATAGTCTACACTCTTGGTGACTTTACAATGCTGTCCCACTGCATAGTCCAAAGAAGCATCAAATTTTCAAAACCAAAACAATTATCTAGATTTGATTCTACATATCTAACTTAGATACTGATGCACTTATTAAGCATTTATTGCCATATAGATGGGAACACTGAGTCAATTTAACAGAACCTGTCACTGCAGCTTGTCATCAGAGCTTTGGTGTGCTTCAATCAATCAATAGTTCCGTCCTCTAGTCGAGGGTTGGATGCAATGGTTCTCCACTTGTCCCGATGGTGTGCTGTTCTGATAGACTTGGTGTGCTTGCTAAAACTAATTTAGCATGTTTACACTTCAGATATCTCAAAGGTTAGCCATTTAAAATCAAATTTAATTCAAACTAAAGTAACATAGATTATAACAATCAATTTAACATATTTATCTCAGAAAAATGACAGAAACTCAAAACCATCGGACTGTGCAACTTTAAGGTCATATCTTCTTAGCACAGACAGAAATGAGCAACCTAATGCACTTCTCATGTTCAGTTTGTGTGTGGAGGGCGAGAAGGGAACCAGTCCAAATAGGGGTTCGTTTTATGATGAGTTCCTCACCGACTTCCAATTTCGGAGATCGTGTGCAATGGCTGAATTGGTAAGAGCGCCTGCTAGCTTCCCGGGCAAAGGAATGTGAGTTCTGAAACCCAGCTGAGTCAAGCCAATGAATTTAATACGTGTCACTACCAAGCCAGGCACTCACCATTAATAGAAAGAGGCAAGGACTGGTTAGCTCAGTATCCAAATAATGTGACTAAGTGAGATATCAAGTCATGGTCACGACATCAGTCTTCCACTGAGGCAGCACTATAAAGTCACTATGAGTGCACTCTGTCACAAGTCAGTACCCGATGTGATATGACCTTAAATGTTCTAAGCCGTAAAACCCAAACAAATAAACAAACCAATCTCAGTGTAATTAATGACTATCATAAATATACAATTGCTTCAGTGTTGGTGATAGCAAACCGGAAGCAATTGTATTTCATCTCCAAAGAGCATGTTATTAACTTTAACCACTCCCTCTGAACTCTACCCCCCCCCCCCCACCCTCCCCTCCCTGAATCATATCTTCACACCATGTAGGGCAGCAATATAGTCAGTTCACAACAGGAAGTACATCCCTTCCTCCCATACCCCTTCCCACCACCCCCACCCACTCAGTTCGTGCACATTCTGAGTGCAGTGGTGTTCACCAAACACACACCTTCCCATCCGATAGTCACAAACTTGCCGTGCCAAAAACCGTAACAAATCACCTATTTTCACACCAGACGGAGATGGCTGAATATGTTGAGCATCCGTCTCCAGTTTTGGTAGCCTGGACGATAGTAATAATGCCTTAAAAATGTGTACTTATCGCTTTCTAGCCAGGCGCTCAGCATATTACTATTAGGATAGGGCAAGGACTGGTTGCCACAGTGTCAGGATAATGTGACTGAGTGGGATATCAGGTCATGGTGCTGGCACCCTGGCCTCCCCGTGGGACAGCACTATAAAGTTGCCGTGAGGGTGCACTGTCACTCTCCTGATATGACCTTAGATGTTACCAAGACGTAAAACCCCACCAACCAACCTATTTTCATTGGGAATGGCACAGGCCTCCAAAGTCAACCAATCGAACGCAGGAACAGACACCAGGTCGGTGAACATTTAGCTAAACGCACCCTTCCGGAAAGACTGATGCACCCATTGACCTCCCCCTCCATAACCCTCCCCCCGCCCCATCCCCACACCCTCCACACCAGCAGTGGCCCGCTGACTCTCCATCCACCGCTGCTGTGTTGGTGAGAAGCCATCGCTTGTTGCCGATAGGAGCAAGGTTGTGCTGTGAGGGTTTGGAGTGCTGGAAGAGCTGGGAGAACTGACCTTGATGGCTGGATCAGGACATGCAGATTTGATGACTGGGGGCAGCGTCCTGTATGGACTGCAGCACTCACAGAACTGTCTGCACCAGACCAATGTGGCATGTAAGCGAATGGGGAAAGCAGATCGTTGTAGATCACCGCTAGGACTCTCATGTAAGTGAATGGGGAAACCAGATTGTTGTAGATCACCGCTAGGGGCTCTCATGTAAGTGAATCGGGAAAGCTGATAGTTGTAGACCACTACTAGAGCTCTCATGTAAGTTTATGGGGAAGATCATTGTAGATCACCGCTGAATGAGGAAAGCAGATCGCTGTAATCACTGCTAGAGCTCTCATGTAAGTGAATGGGGAAGCAGATCATTGTAGATCAACGCTAGGGCTCTCATGTAGGTGAATGAGGAAAGCAGATTGTTGTAGATCACTGCTAGGGGCACTCATGTAAGTGAATGGGGAAAGCCGATAGTTGTAGATCACCGCGAAGGGCTCTCATGTAAGTGAATGGGGAAGCAGATCATTGTAGATCACCACTACGGGCTCTTATGTAAGTTAATGGGGAAGATCATTGTACATCACCGCTATGGCCTCCAATCTAGGTGTATCGGGAAGCCAGTAGTTGTAGATCACCAATATCGGCTCTTATGCAGGTGAATGAGGAAAGCAGATCGTTGTAGATCACCGCCAGAGGCTCTTATGTAAATGAATGGGGAAGCAGATAGTTCTTAAATCTAAAATGCAAGTAATGTAATTCATCAATGAGGGGTAACTCATCTAGGAGCCATACATCAAATGGTCCTCTGTGAAATGAAGACGCATTCATTACAAACTTATCAGGTTGATCTCATCAAGACAGCACCTCAAAACCGTTCAACCGTTACTTACGCTTAGCTTATGATCTTACACATAAGTATTCTCAACAAATAAATTGTTCTTCTCTCTTCTTTGTGCTGTTACATTTGTTGATTAAGCGGGGGACATTTAAACTGTGGTCTTCCCACATTCCACTGCTCCAAGTCCTATCCTGGTCATGCAGAGTACCCGGCTAGGTAGTGACAAGTATAAATTCACTGTCACTGGTTAGAATTGGCCGGGCTTCAAACCCACAACCTGCCACACTCCACATACTGAGCTAACCCATCCTAGCTGTCATATTAATTTATGACTATGTATGTATGCATGTATGTGTGTGTATATGGGTCGTTCTCAGAAACTGTGTACCACTTGAGGTAGTCTACTAGAAATGCATATTTCAAAGAAACCCTTCATTGGAGTGTCAATATTTAGATTTCATCATTTAGCCCAATAATGTGGGAGATGTTTTAGATCAAAAGTAAATGTTAATATTGTGTATTATGTATCTTATTGGGATGGATGTAGCTAAATACATAGAAAATTAAGTCACTAATTTGTGACATTGTCAACAGCATTGAAAATAAAGTGTCACAAACTTAATGAAAACCTCTGAACAACAGCTCATTTCACTTCAAATGGTCATATACAATGTCTTCATTAAGTTGAAGACATTTATTTCTAAAAAAAAAATTTTAATTATGAAATAGTTAACATTTTCTGGAGTCATTAACATCGTAACATTTCGTTTCCACTTGCAAGTACTATGAAACTCTGTATTAAACACTGAGTACAGATACAGTACAGGAACTATTTTCACCATTTGACACTCTATGCATGGACCCAGTTATGGTATAGTAAAAGATAAATCCTGAAATTGCCCCTAAACAATGAAATTTGAGAAGAACATTTGTGTAAAATTGTTGTTTCCACTTTAACTGTTACTCTGCTAATATTTTCTTGCTTTTCTCTTTAATATTCACAAATAAGACAAAACCATAGCAATGAGGTTTCAAATTATTATTACTACTGTTTATAAAGCAAGTGGCATGTGAAATGTCCTAAAAATGTCAAGTTTTGTGTGGAAAATATTTGATTTTGGAGTCAGATTGGTTTCCATGCTATACTGCTATTTATTGGGTGTGAGCATCATTTGACCTACTTAAAAATGCCAGAATATGTTTATTTTCAATTATTCAGATGCAAAAGGACATACACATTGAGGAAACTTGTTTATAGGACTTTGGCAGCATTTTGATTTTCTGGTACTGATGTTACACTATTGGTACACAACTTCTGAGAACGACCCATATGTGTGTGTATATGTGTGTGTATATGTATGTATGTATGTATGTATGTATGTGTCGTGGGGGTGATGAAAATGGGAAATACTGTGCCTAGAGCGGGACTCGAACCCACATCTCTTTGCATTCCGGGCCAGTGTGCTAACCATTACACCACCTAGGCTCCCTGATATCAACACACTCCCCACGCCTACCTGTCTATGTGGTTACTTGCCTGAGAGGTCAGTGCAGACCACTACACTCGTCCCCCTGGAATTGTAAGTCTTGTAATGCTTACAATTACATACATACAGGCAATGCACTAACACATACATACACAGGGTAGGTTCAACAACCATACAGCGCAAAGCTTGTACAGGATCCTGATCACGGCAACCAGTGTCGTGGGGGTGATGAAAATGGGAAATACTGTGCCTAGAGCGGGACTCGAACCCACATCTCTTTGCATTCCGGGCCAGTGTGCTAACCATTACACCACCTAGGCTCCCTGATATCAACACACTCCCCACGCCTACCTGTCTATGTGGTTACTTGCCTGAGAGGTCAGTGCAGACTACTACATATGTATGCATGCATGTATGTATGTATGTATGTATGTATGTATGTATGTATGTATGTATGTATGTATGTATGTATGTATGTATGTATGAATGTATGTATGTATGTATGTATGTATGTATGTATGTAGTATGTAATTGATATGTATTATGGTATGTATGTATGTATGTATGTATGTATGTATGTATGTATGTATGTATGTATGTATGTATGTATGTATGTATGTATGTATGTATGTATGTACGTATGTATGTGGGTATTGCAGCACCTAACAGAAAACCATGTTACCATGGCAGCATTAAGAGCGGTGATGAATGGAACTCCCAACATCTCCCGACCAACCACTGCAGGGACAAATAGTTTGCACCTCTTGACATGTTCTTGCCGGTGTGACACCTCTATTTACTCCCTGAGAGACTGCCGCTAGTAACTTGCAAAAGCCAGCAGCACTTCAACACTTTGCAAGCAGCTTTTATGAACTGCACAACCACACGAAATACCATACCGGATCGGTTGTCACCTGGGTTACCAAGGAACACGCTGCTCGACCTCATCTTCCGTTGACAGTGAAAAATCAGCTAGGAAGAAGAAGATTTTGTTCAGTCTTTGTCGCATTGCGACCGACAGCACGATGATGTATGTATATATGTATGTATGTATGTATGTATGTATGTATGTATGTATGTATGTATGTATGTATGTATGTATGTATGTATGTATGTATGTATGTATGTATTATATATGTACTTACGTACATATGTACATGCATATGAATGTATGCGGGTGTGTGTATATAGGTATGTATAGTCCAATGGTTTTGAGTAGCTCTAGTTCTTTTAGATACATATATTAGGTTGATTTTTCTAACCTACCTGTGAAGTAACTTATTATGAATGGCTAACTTTGAAGATATTTGAAGTGAAAACCTACACCATTAATTCTGCCATGCACATAAAAATGCTCGACACCATAGGCTTCAGTAGTAACAGCCTCCATTAAATTCACTTGGCATTCGCTTCTAATTGCTATGGCTATGCAGCAACAAATGCTTAATAAGAGCACCAGTATTTAAGTTGGATATGTAGGATCAAATCTAGGTAAGTATTTTGGTTTTGAATATTTGACCCTTTCATCGGACTATGCAGCTTTATTTTATTACACGACATGTCTTCTAGGAGACTTCACCTCTTCATGCAATCCCCTCATCCTCTCATCAAGGAGCACTTGTTGCACATGTCTATGCCTTGAAAGAACTGGTTACCATGGCAACTGCCCAGAGTCTGAGCCCCCCCCCCCCCAATGTTACCGTACCTTTTCCTTTTCGCATTCACTACCCCCCCCCCCCCCTCCCCCAACCAGTTCGTCTGGAGTCTTGTGTATGGCTTGTTAGATGTGGGAACATGCATGAGCTATGTTTTACTAAAGGTGTGCCGTCTGTTTGTTTTTTGCTTTGCAACTCCACCAACCAACTGCATAAGGCTAGGTAGGGAGAGTGCTAAATCAATGTCAGCTATATTCTAGCATCTCGTCTTAGACCCCTGTTCAAATCACGGACTGTGCGTGTGTGCGCGTGCATGCGCTCATGCACGCACGCACGCACCCCCCCCCCCCACACAGGGTCCATATAACCGAAAGGCATGTGTTATCAGGTCAGAGGGGTTTTGAATGGAAAGAAGCTGAAGGCTGAGGTCCATCTGAAATCACTCTGACCACCCACCTGGAGGGTTATGTTCACTAACTGTCCTCCTATGACCAAGTGTGCACCTACATATGACTATCGCTTCACACTGAACCTGATTTGGTGGTTTATATTTCCAAGCAGTATTCATACGATAGTATGTGTGTCTATAAAAGACGTAAAAGCTTTCACTGAACCTGATTCGGTGGTTTATATTTAAAAGCTGTATTCATACTACACTATGTGTTTATAAAAGACGTAAAAGCTTCCACTGAACCTGCTTTGGTGGTTTATATTTCCAAGCTGTATTCATACGATAGTATATTATCTATTATGTGTGTCTATAAAAGACTTAAAAGCTTCCACTGAACCTGCTTTGGTGGTTTATGTCTCCAAGCAGTATTCATACGATAGTATGTGTGTCTATAAAAAACGCAAAAGCTTCCCCATAACCTGATTTGGTGGTTTATAAACCAACTTTCTTTTGTCAATAATGTCGCACCAGCTGCACTGACAGCCACAAGAATTAAGAAGAAGAAGAAGAAGTAGAAGAAGAATTCATAGTTATTTATCCAGGAAGTTTCTGTTTCAGAAAGCACATCTATGTACATGTATGCTAGAGTACTGTACCAGTGTTCTTTCTTACTGTTCAATGCACTACCAATGTTATTCACTGGGTACACTATTTGTATGCATATAAATAACACCAACTCTCTACTCCAAAGCGCGTAGTCTACAAACAGCAATGAAAGAAGTCTTCTGTCCAAAACAAACAAAAACACACACAATAAAAGAGAAAAAAAAGGTAAGACAAAATAAAGTGGAAATTTGCCACAATTCTCTGTCAGTGCAAAAACCTAGGACAGCTGTCTGCCTTTTCTCAGAAATCACTGAAAATGTAGAAAGCTCTCACCCTTGTACCAGTTATAAACCTGTTCAGACTGCATCAACAGGGGCTAAGTGGCACAGGATAGAATAATCGCCATTCGCATGCGCAAAGACCACCAAGATACAGCAGAGCGTGCAGTCTACCTGCAAAAAGGTGCGCGTCACTTGTTTCAAAATAAATATATGGTTAGATTATTTAGGACACAGAGGAATAGCTCCATGTAAAATAATGTGGTTAGATTATTTAGGATAGAGAATTACTCCAAGTAAGCTATTGCTAAGATGAAGATTTGCCATAATAATAATAATAATAATACAAATAATAATAATAATAATAAAAATAATAATAATAAAAATAATAATTCTAATAAATCAGGTTCTAAGTTGCCATGCAGATCTTGTTATTACCGGAACCTCCACTCTTTTGTTTTCTTGTTGATACATAGCTAACTAAGCAGGGGAAATTTCAATTGTCAACAATTGGTCTTCCTCATTCCACGGCTCCTTGCCCTATTCTAATAAAGCTGAGCGTCAGCCTACGAATATAAATTTGTAAGTCATTGGTTTGACTCGCCCAGGGTTAGAACCTGGGGATTCGAATCTGACGATTTAGCAAAATGGGAGACGGATGCTCAATTCATTCTTACTGCTTCGGCCGCCCCGTCTGGTTTAATCAATAGTGTCGTGGGAGTGATGAATATTGGAAGTAATGTGCCTAGAGCCGAATTCGAAACCACACTTCCTGCCATTCTCGAGCTATCATGCTAACCATTACACTACATAGGTGCCCTGATGCAGTCACCCTCTGCACGCCTACCGGTCTATGTGGCTCCTTGCCTGAGAGGTCGGTGCAGACTACTACAATACTATTAGCCTATATGGTTCCAACATCATTGCCAACATTGGAAAATGAAAAAACGGAAGATCTTAAGGGATATTATATTGGGGGGTGTGGTGGTAATCCCCCAGAAAAATCTTTAAATCTTAGATGCTCTGTGGTGCATTTTGGGCACAATAATCCGTAAGATTTATATCATTTTGAAAAATGAAAAAGCGGAAGTTCGGTATAAGGTGATGATGGGGGACAAAATATCATACACCTTACGGCGAAACCATAAGGGTTGGCAACCCTGTCATAGATGCTCGGCGGGTTATGTCCTGACCAGTCCCCAGGGGGCGCTATTGGCGGTCCGATAAGAGCGCGCCCTGTGCGCATGTCAGACCAGGAACAGTTTGCTGCCATGTACACGTGACCAGTGTAGCACTTCCTGATGAATGCCAACGGAGTCTTTGATAGTAAATAGTCATTTACCTGGAAGTGTGCTTATGTTGTTTGCTGGGGTTAGCAACAATTAAGGTCACATCAGGATTTGTGACAGTGCGCACTCATGGTGACTGTAATGCTACCCCACTGGGAGACCAGAGCGGTGGCACCATGACGTAATTTCCCACATATTATCCTGATACTGAGTAACCAGTGCTAGTCCTATCCTATTATTGCTGAATGCCAGGCTAGGTAGCGTAAAGTATCAATTCTATAAGTCAATGGTTTGACTTGGCTGGGATTCAAACTCTTGACCTTCTGCATGGGAAGCCTGCGCTCTAATCGATTCGACCACTGTGTCCTGCTCACCAGCCCAGGGCAGGAAGGCACGCATAAAGAACCAAACCACCAATAGGGCACCACTAAAACAACCTGTACGAACGGATGACGGCGAGATTACACAATTTCCATAACTCTTCCCATTTGCAGGGGACAAAAAACACCTTTTACTTTTAAAATCAAATTTTGATCACTCGCCACTGAAAAGTAGCCTCAGACTCATAGAGATTTTCAGTAAACCTGCTTAGCGCAAGCTCAGTTCCTGCCAGATAGGATCACCTCTGCTGGCTGAATACGCATCAGGTGGTGCTCCCCCATCAGCTGGTTGGTTGTTGGAGCTTTACGTCCTGGCAACATCTAAGGTCATATCAGGACGGGACAGTGCACACTCATGGCGACTTTATACTGCGGCCTCACTGGGAGACCAGACTGCCAGTACCATGACCTGATATCCCACTCAGTCACATTATCCTGACACTGACCCAACCAGTACCCCATCAGCTGAGGCAGTCTCTAGCTGATGCAGTCTCTGCTTCTGGCAGGCCATGTCTGCAACTCTCCCGCCCCCACCCCCACTGAAGGCCACCACGCCGAAGACCTTTTGCAGACTCAGTCACTGCGTACATAACAAGCTTTCATCGACAGTCTTTGATCTTCAACTGCACAGTTCTCAGACGCGGTAACATGGAATCTGCACCAGCCATGCCATAAAGATACAAGAGTGAGTGAGGGATTAGGATGGTTGAATCGGTAAGAGCGCTGCCTGGCTTCCCATGTGGGAGGTCGTGGGTCTGAAACCTGGTGTAAAGTCGACGGCTGGCGGTTTGAGTGGTGTAGATAGGCTAATAAGAAATCACTACAGGCAAGGAAGGAAAGTAGATAAAGAGTGAAAGGTAGGAGAGTGAGACTCCCTCATTTATTGTATATATAGTTTCAAGAAACAAGATGGTGGTGATCACATGATCCAGTCTTCCAATCACTAACAGGCATTCGTATATCCACCAATGAGGGTTCAATATGCCTTGTGACCAAGGCATGGTTAGATCTGGCTACAGTGCCCCGTTGTGTCTGGTGTGCAGTGATCCATAAATAACACTTGGAGGGGAGGGGTTAGGTGAGGAGAGTTCCAAAGACTCTCTCACAAGTCAAGAAGTGACCCTCTCTCAGGTCAAGAAGTGACCCTCTCTAACTCTCTATATTGATATACACTTCCTATCTTTAACTAGTAATGGATCACCAACTCCACATATACCTTATATGCCTTTGGTTTTACATACCATCTACTAATATAGACTAGTTTGCAATTTATTATACAGTAGTTCTCCATAGCCCATATCTCAAATATTGGAAAATTTTACACTGGGTTGAGTCAAACCAATGACTTACGAATCTGATACATATCGCTACCTAGCCTGGCATTTGGCATTAATAGCATAAGGTTAACTCAGCATCAAGATAATGGGATTGAGTGGGATATTGGGTCTTGATACCAGCAGGACATTATCCCAGTGGGCCAGCACTACAAAGTTGCCAGGAGTGCACACTGCCACAAGTCAGTACCCGTCCTGATATGACCTTAGATATTGGTAGGACATAAAGCCCGAATCAAATTTCCTAGCAATATCGGAGGTCGTATCACGACGGGCAATATCGGGCCGTATAGTGCTGCCTCTCTGGGATACCATGCTACAATATCCCACTCAACTGACATTTTTCTGACACTGAGCCAACCAGCCATTTTCCTATCCTAGCCAGGCATCAGGCAATCTTTCCAAGTCTTTAGTTTGATTCAGCCTGGGGGGATTGAACTTGAAAACCACCTCCCACACTGGAATCGTACACTCTACCCACTCAACTATCCTGCGCAGTATGGGACAGCAAGTATTTGTGACCGAATAAGAAATGACAATCACCACAACACCGTGTAGGCATTTCGCAAGTGTTTCTTTAAAAATAAAATAAAAGAGCAAGTCTTGAGTTTGCTTAAAAACAGCCTGGGGGAAGCCCCTCCTCACCCCCCCCCCCCCAGCCCCCGCTCCCTCCCCCTCTACTCACCCCCGCTACCCCCTCCCTCCCCTCTCCACGCACCTCCTCAGACGGCCACAGTGTGATCTCAGAGCTACAGGCCTCAGGTTGAAACACTAAGTCTGTAACCACGTGACTGCCATAATGATGGCGGCCCTTCACACAGTCCCACCAGCCTATGGCAGGAAGGCGTATACAAAGAACCAGGGCCGCATTCAGGGTCCGTCTCGGCGATGTCGCAGCGATGCTTTTTGGCCTATTTGCGTTCAGGGTGCGTCTCTGCAATGCCTCCCTTTTCAGATAGGAGACAAAAAGCGCCTCAAAATGGCCGCCATATCCAGGTTTCAGCCAATCACAGTGCAGCTTTTCCATTGCAAATGGCCGTCGCCTATGAGGGCGGCCATTTTCGAGACAACCAACTGCTTTTGTCATTCAATCTGGCGTGACGTCATGCCCGTCGCCGAGGCGCCTCCGAGACGGACTCTAACGCGGCCCAAGTCACCATCAGGACACCACTATAACAATCTACACGGCGATGGCGAGTTTACACTGTTTTAGCAACATTGCCCATTTTTGGGGCAGATAAGTCTTTCTGTACAAAAGGACATTTCTACTTTCCTAATATCGGAGCGGAGCGGACGGGAGGGGACGGGAGGGGAGGGGAGGGGAGGGGAGGGGGGGGGAGGGGGAGGGGAGGGGAGGGGAGGGGAGGGGAGGGGACGGGCGAGGGGAGGGGACGGGGAGGGGACGGGAAGAGGGGAAGGGGAGGGGAAGGGAGGGGAGGGAGGGGAGGGGAGGGGGAGGGAGGGGGGGAGGGGAGGGGAGGTGGAGGGGAGGGGAGGGGAGGGGAGGGGAGGGGAGGGGAGGGGAGGGGAGAGGAAAAAAGAGAGAGAGAGCAGCGCATTTTCAACCATGTAAGTATAAATGGCTCATCCTGACAGAACAAACATATTAAAAACAGGAAACACTAGTCTCTACCTAATCCATTAAACAATGTTAGGGATATCCGAAATACCAGTCAAGAACTGTGCAATGGCAGACACTGCAGCACCTCTCATGTCTGCTTAAAGACGATTGTTTCAATTACGAGAGCACTAATAATACGATCTCGTCATATTCCACGCAGACCGCTGACAACATTGCATTACATTAAAAAAAAACTAAAAACAACACAAACTGCCTATACAGGCTCAAGTTAAGAAGTAAACAAACCTAACCTATATGACCAAGCACATCGACTTCATGCCACTCCAAGTCATCATCTGCCTGAAATAGAACCCATGTGCAAATAAAATATACCTAACAGAAAAGAAACTACAGTGAACAAACACAATGAAAACACCCAAACAAATTAGCATTCGCATATAGCTTCAACGATGCTTAAAGCTGCATGGTCCGATGAAAGCGTCAAATTTTCAAAACCAAAACATTGACCTATATTTGATCCTACATATCCAACTTAGATACCGGTACACTTATTAAGCATTTGTTGCTGCATAGACGGGATGCTGAGCCAATTGAATAGAACCTGTTACTCCTGAAGCCTATGGTGTCAGAATTTTGACGTGCTTGCCAACATTAATTTGGCATGTTTTCACTTCAAATATCTCCAAAGTTAGCCATTTAAAATAAAAGTTACTTCAAACTAAAGAAAAGTAGATTGTAATGATAAACCTAACGTATTTATCTCAGAAAATGTCAGAAACTTAAAACCACCGGACTATGCAACTTCAAATGAAGATCTGGGACCTGGGAACCATCTGTGTGGATCTATCAGGTTGACCTGGTGGATATTTGCTTTCATCTTGGCCATGATGATGTATTACGATATAACAATGCCGGCTACCAGGTGTACAGCAACCCCCACCCACCCACACCCTCACTCCCCCTTTTCCTTGACATACCTTTCCGCGCCAAAGGTTACACCGTCTCAGCAGCTATACTGGGAACGTGCATCCATTCCATGACCTCTGACCTTAAAATTGGGACCCGCTCCGCAAACAATTCACAGAGAAGCCACAGAGCAACTGGAGCATTAAGTCCCTCTCGATTTTCGGTTTGAAAGAAGCCGTTGTTGTTACAGTTTTGCAGACCGGACGGGATGGCTGAAATGGTAAGACTAAGAGCGCTGCCTTCCTGTGTGGGAAGTCGTGGGCGCAAAAACATGCTGAGTCAAACCAATGACTTACCAAATTTATACTTGTCGCTACCTAGTCTGGCATTCAGCATTAAAAGGATAGGGCAGGACTGGTTTGTTCAGTATCAAGATAATGCGACTGAAAGGGTTGTGGGGTGCGCTCATGGTGGCAGTGAGCAGTTCTTCCAGTGGGGGGCCTCGCGGGCAGGAGATCCGGGAGTTTTCATTCCCGGTCGAGTCCAACCAATGACTTACCAAATTGATAATTGTCGATTTCTAGCCTGGCATGCAGCATTAATAGGATAGGGCAAGGACTGGTTATCTCAGTTTCAGGATAATGTGACTGAGTGGGATATCGGGTCATGGGGCCGGCAGCCTGATCTCCCAGTAGGGCAGCACTATAAAGTCGCCACGAGTGCGCACTGTCATAAGTCAGTACCCATCCTGATATGACCTTAGATGTTGCCAGGACGTAAAACTCCAACAACCAACTGCAGTGAGGCAGCACTATAAAGTCAGCATGCGTGTGCACTGTCACAAGTCAGTACCCATCCTGATATGACCTTAGACGTTGCTAGGATGTAAATCCCCAAGAAAGAAACATGATTTTGCTACAGAATGTCACTGCTGGGAACAGCTATCTACAATGTGTCATCAGTAAGTCGTCAAGACAGTTCCACTGCAGCCAACTTCAAAGTGAGGCTCTGATCAGGAACCAGCGCAACATCACCTGACTGCCCATGAAACCACGTGACCAGCAGGAGTGCAGCCCGGGGTCAGGTCATAAGATGGGAACTTCCGCTTCTACGCACACCAGGTATGTGGAACTATTTATCGTCTGTTTTACTAACACTTTTCTAGGCTGGTCGGTTCAATGGATGCTTGCTTGCTGGGGTTTTACCTCCTAAACATCTAAGGTCATATCAGGATGGCCACCGACCTGTGACAGTGGGCACTCATACCTTCCGGTGCCATGACTCAATATCCCACTCAGTCACAGTATCCTGATACTGAGCAAACCATTGGGTTCGAACCCGAGTCGAGTCAAACCCAATACTTAAAAATTGATACTTGTCGCTACCTAGCCTGGCCCTCGCCATTAATAGAATAGGACAAGGACTGGTTTGCACAGTATCAGGATAATGTGACTATGTGAGATATTGGGTCATGGTGCTGACAGCCTGGTCTCCAAGTGGGACAGCACTATAAAGTCACTATGAGTGCGCCCTGTCACAAGTCAGCCCGATACTAATATGACCTTAGATGTTGCTATGACGTAAAATAACAACAAACAAACTGGTCATGTTAGTAAAGTGGGTCCCAGGTGCTGTATCAGCAGAAGTTGCCTCACAAATCAGCTGTTCCGGCCGGCTTGGCCATAACTAGTACTGGGGTGGATGGGTGGGAGATACAGGGCATTCTTTTTACATTTCACCTGTTTGTTGTCCTCTTTCGAACTTAAATTTTCAAAACCAACATCAAATTTAAAAAACCAAAACACTCATCTATACTCAATTTAGATACCGGTGCACTTATTAAGCGTTCTTTTTTCCTGCATAGAAGGTAGTAAAAAGTCAATTTAATCGAACCTGTTACTACTGAAGTCGCCAGAATTTTGGGGTGCTTGCCAACATTAATTTGGCATGTTTTGACGAAAACTATCTCTGAAGGTAGTCATTTAAAATAAAAGTTACTTCAAACTAAACCAAAGTAGACTATAACGTTTAGCATAACGTATTTATCTCAGAAAATGGCAGACATTCAAAAGCATCGGACTTCGTAACTTTAACTTCAAAATTCCTTTTTTGTACTTCACACCATTTACATAGTCACCTCTCTTCACCAACAGAAACTCTTGGTGGCTAATTTTGTTCTTCTTTTCAGCCCCCCCCCCCTCCTCCTCTACCTTACCAAAGACTACTTTTGTAGCTATGCACACAGGTCGCCATGGTGTGGGACAACCTACATTCCTTTGGGGGAAATTACTACTGTAGGTTAGACATTTAAGACCGGCTCATGGACGCAACTCTCACAGCAGAGAGATAAATGGAGAGTGGCAGTCAAGTAATGAAAGCAGTCTTTGTCGCATCGCGACCGACAGCATGATGATGATGATGAGGTTATACCTAGTAGTTCTCTGCCACCAAACACTTCTGAAGCTAATGACAAACACGAGGCCAGCTAGCAGCAAGTGCCGATCTTTGCAAGTTTTTGGCTTGACGCGAACATGGATAATCATACCCATGACCTTCCGCGCAGGGAGCAGCCACTCTACCCGCTAGCCGAACCTGTCCAGCTAAGCCCTGCACCAAGATGGCCGAGTGAGTTGAACGCCCGCTTCAAATGTGACCAGTCATGTGATTCTAACCGTGACCAACTCAAACCAATGACTTAAAAAGCTATACTTGTCGTTACCTGACCTAGCAACATAACATGTATACTTGTCGTAACCTAACCTAGCCACTTAAAACTTTATACTTGTTGCTACCAAGCCTGGTAATCAATATCACTTGTGACATTGGGGGGGGGGGGGGGTGATGAAAATGGGAAATATTGCGCCAGAGCGGGGATCGAGCCGACATGTCTTGCATTCTGGGATAGTGTGCTAACCATTACACCACTTAGGCTCCCTGTGTATGATCACCCGATTTGCGCCTACCTGTCGATGTGTCTCGTTACCTTAGATGTCAGTGCAGACTACTACTACACTTGTTTTAGGCAAGGAATACTGGAAAGAGGAAGACTACTGGTCGGTGATTGAAATGTTGCCTGCTTTAATTAATGAACCTAACAAAATAAATAAATAAATGAATAACTGTAGCAGTGTTTGAGCCTTTGCACGACTCCCCATTATTCAGGCAACGACTATCCTATAGAATTCACATCTTTACATTTCTCTAGGATCTCCATTGGCACTGCATTCTATGCAACCTAGATTCAACTACACCTAATTAAAGTTGCATAGTCCGATGGTTTTGAGTTTCTGTCATTTTCTGAGATAAATATATTAGGTTGGTTGTTATAAATCTACCTGACTTTAGATTGAAGTAACTTTGATTTTAAATGGCTAACTTTTGAAATATTTGAAGTGCAAACAAGGACAATTAATTTTGGCAAGCACGCCAAAACGCTGACACCATATGCTTCTGCAGTAACAGATTTGATTAAATTGCCTCTATATTCCCTTCTATGTGGTGACAAATGTTTAATAAGTGCACCAGTATCGAAGTTAGATATGTAGAATCAAATCTAGATAATTGTTTTGGTTTTGAAAATTTGATGTTTTCATCGGACTATGCAGCGTTAATCCAATACCGGACAGCATTGATGTAATCTTCTCATCTAGTATACTATATATCAAGCCAGTGTAAAAAGGGAGGAGCGTCCTTTGTATATGCCAATATTAATCAGTTAGTTCACCGAGTTTCTATTCAGTTCTGGCACAGGATTTGTAGCCGTCACCTTAATAAAAGATTCACCACTACCCAGAGGAGTGTTGAAATCCGCCCAAAAACTCCCTTAGCAGAAAAAAAGACTTGGGAACTCCTGGGCCGCGTTCAGGGTACGCCTCTGAGTCAGCTCAGAGAAGTTCCTGATGTCATGCTGGTCTGAATGGCAAAAGCAGGAGCTCGCCTCGAAAATGGCCGCCCCCCCATAGGGGGTGGCCATTTGCAATGGAAAAGATGAGCTCTGATTGGCTGAAACCCCTGAATACGGCGGCCATATTCGAGGCATTTTTGTCTCTACTCTGAATAGGAGACGTCTCCGAGACGACTCGGAGGCGTACCCTGAATGGAAATAAGCCAAAAGGTGTCTCCGAGACATCTCGGAGGTGTACCCAGAATGCGGCCCTGGGCCCGTATGCACGAATCGGGGGTAGGCTTAGCCGGAGTTAACGCACTAGCCGCGGTTAGCTACCTCAGGGTAGCGGGGGGTTTGAGAAATGTGTGAATCGGTATGCACCAATGTTTTAGCCGCTGCAGATAGCTAACCGTGACTTTATTTATAGATTTGGGAATTCCCTCTGTGTTTGTACCCATATATTAGGCTCAAATCTATTGAATGTGATCATATTTAACAGAATTACATACGCAATAAGTGAAATTTTATCAATTTAACCCTAAATTGGAAGCGTTATTAAGCCTACAGCCGCATTGGCGGCGATATTAATACTTATATTTTCGAATCGACGAACGTAAAGTAAACAAACCGTCGCCACCGCCAGTATGGAAAGCGACGTCGATGCGGCGGCGGCGGCGGCGATTTGTTTACTTTACGTTCGTCGATTCGAAAATATAAGTATTAATATCGCCGCCAATGCGGCGGTAGCCTTAACAATGCTTCGAATTTAGGCTTAAATTGATAAAATTTCACTTATTGCTTATGTAATTCTGTTAAATATGACAGCATTTAATAGATTGAGACCCATACAAGCACACTAACCGCCCCGGCTAGAGGTAAAACCTGATTTGAAAATGGTTTAGCTTAGCCTAGGCTAAATTTTGCGGTTAGCGCTAACACCGATTCGTGCATACCGATTTCTCACATTTAGCCTTGTGGGGATACCTTAGCCGCCGTTAAGGCCCTAACCCCGATTGGTGCATACGGGCCCTGGTGTCTAGTGTTTATCTACATTGGCACAGAGTTGGTGAAATGGCAAAGGATGCAAATAAACAAGATGGCGGCCAAAGAATACTCTCGATTCAGGTTTTAAAGTGTATTCATTATTTCATATTTTTTTCACTAAATGATAGCAGGTAAATATAATCAGGTATGTGGAGAATATATTTTGGTTCTTAAATTACGAATTTATTTGGTCATTTCCTTTACCCAGCCTTGTGACACCGTGACACTTTTTCTAACGGGTTGTTCAGCAGCCCTGTTTCAGGAACGGGGCTGCGGGAGAAACTACCCGTCAAAGAAACCTTGCCAGTGTTACTTGATTCAGCGTTAGCCCATGGATACACAGTAGATACACAGAAAGATGCTTAGTTGGTTGGTTGTTGGAATTCTATGTCCTGGCAACATCTAAGGTCATATCAGGACAAGTACCGACTTGTGACAGTGTGCACTCATGGCAACTTTATAGTGCTACCCCACTGCGAGACCAGGCTGCCAGCACCATGACCTGATATCCCACTCAGTCACAACCAACCAGTCCTTGCCCTATCCTAATAATGTCAAACACCTAGATAGGAAGCGACAAGTATAAATTTTAAGCCATTACTTATACTCGACCAGGTTTTGAACCTGCGGTTTGTATCCCACGATCTACCAAAACGGGAGACGAATGCTCAACTCATTCGGCCATCCCGGAAAGAAGGTTAATGCTTGCCCTGCAATCGTCACCAGGTGGCAGCTGGTTCCATAAGTACACACTGTCTGTCACAAGTCCTGATATGACCTTAGATGTTGCCAGGACGTAAAGCTCCAACAAACAACCAACCAAGTATATCACATAGTCAGACGTGCACCTAGAACTCCACAGTAGTAAATAATGCTAAATAATAAATAACCTTGCGGGGTGTTGAGGTGAACTGGTTTAGAGGGGAAAAGGGTTAATCTAAAGCTAAGATTTCTTATACGCGGTATGCGGCATGCGAATGCGAATGCGAATGCGAATGCGGCAAGAAATCGAAAAGCATGTAAATGAATAGTGGTGCTTCCATACGTCCGAATGCGAATACGAATGTGAATGCGGCACATGGATCGACCCATGGACCGGTCAGTGCGAATGCGAATACTGCTGCGTTTGCCATAGAAAACAATAGTAACTTTGATCTTCCTTCACAAATTTGGAGGAAAAAAACCAAAGAAAACGTTATGGGTAACTTTGTTGGTGTTTGTTTGTTTAACCATCCCCCAGCACAAAAAGTAAACATCGGCTATTGGGGGTTGGCATATATCTATGCCGCATACCGCGTACATGGAATCTTAGCTGAACTAGTTTACCCGCGACAGGTCTAGTTAACCTGATTTAGGAGCAGCACAGGTCACGTGATAGGGAACGCAGCTCGGGGGCCACAGCCACCTGTCCACTAATCCAAAGGTCGCCAGTACCAGGCTGTGTCAGGGTTGACTTACTGAGGCTTTACAGTAATAGCATATCACCCGTACAAGTGGGTCAGGCCTTATCGTATCGCCACAGCAACCCCATCAATGCGCATGGGCCATAAGCCAACCAGACATTTACAAATAAAGGGTTACTGTACTCATTCAGTCACCTCATCTGGTTGGTAACAATTATTACTGTTCAATATTAATATTATTAGATTTTAATCAATCAAAACAATTGTTATTATTATTATTATTATTATATTAATATAATAAATTATTATAACAAAATTATTTTATTATAATAGTCAGGTGCCATTGTTATCAAAATATAATTATGTGCATATGGGTAATATATACATGTTGTATAACTTATCCTTCTAAATCTATAATAAATGCTCCAATAAATGTCAATTACTTAAATAGGTATCTTTTTTTTTTAAATTGTTCTATATAAAAAGTTTACTATGGATGTGTTTAAGATCTGTATATGACCCTTGTGTAAAGTGTATAGATATCTCCTTCAAGTGCAACTTATGTGTATTGCTCCCAAATAGTGCGTATATACGCTGCATATTCAGTGATCAGCCAACTACTTAGTCTGTGCGAACACAACTGTCTGAAATTGTGCTTGGAGAAGAACCAGTGCCGTGTTAGTGTCCGCGACCCTAGACTGCGACACTTGTTTACATCATGGCAGCTTAAGTCATATGACACAGTTTTCTAATTGACATGCCTTAAGTCATATGACACAGTTTTCTAATTGACATGCCTTAAGTCATATGACACAGTTTTCTAATTGACATGCCTTAAGTCATATGACACAGTTTTCTAATTGACATGCCTTAAGTCATATGACACAGTTTTCTAATTGACATGCCTTAAGTCATATGACACAGTTTTCTAATTGACATGCATTAAGTCATATGACACAGTTTTCTAATTGACATGCCTTAAGTCATATGACACAGTTTTCTAATTGACATGCCTTAAGTCATATGACACAGTTTTCTAATTGACATGCCTTAATGTGATGATTTCCCTCAGGTCTAATTACATTCGGTGATTATCTTCGTTGGCGTTATTATAATCATAGTTATTATTATTTCATATTTCTGTACCGCAAGCAAATATTGCTCCCACTGAAGATCATTTGAAAGAGAAATCAATTTCCCCTCCCACTCAACTTCACCTCCACCCACCCCATATGCATTTGCACTAATATTATATTAGAGAGTAGTTTAAAGCGGCATAGTCCGATGAAATCATCAAATTTCCAAAACCAAAACACTCACCTAGATTTGACGCTACATATCCGACTTAGATACTAGTGCACTTTCACGTTACATAGAAGGAAATAAGTTAATTTAATCAAACCTGTTACTGCTGAGGCCTATCGCGTCAGCATTTTCACATGCATGCCAAAATTCATTTGCCCATTTCACTTCAACTGTCTACAAAGTTTGCCGTTAAAAAATAAAAGATAAAAGTTACTTCAATCTAAATTCAAGTAGATTATATTTATAATGATTAACCTAATTCCTTTACCTAAAGGAAAAAATGTCAGACACTCAAAATGATTAGAAGATTCAATTTTAATAAAACAATTCAGAGCCTGAGGCACTAGTGCAAACAGTGCAGACCAAGAGAAACCGTTGCCAAGGTGGCAAGACACTGCGTCATGCTTGCACGTATTGCAGCAAGGGCTGGCGGGGAAACCCAGGGGGCATTACCCAGCCTCTGTTTATACCATTCTCTTCCTGAGATCTCTCAGACTATACACTTTTGTATACATTGGCAGAAACAGGATTCCCCAAGCCTCGTTCTGGGAACAATCAGGTAGCTGTATATCCCCCCCCCCCCCTCTCCAGGCCCCCCGAGTAGTAATGCAACATTCCATGCTTCAACACCCAAATTGTCATTATATGACAAATACCCACATTTGTCTAGTAGTCTACGGCTTTTGAAATGGCGCATTTAATTGCGTAGTGGTTCAGGTAGTTTATGGATCAGAGGCAGGAAGCCGGTTCATTCATAATACTTACGATAATGTTGTATGATCAATAGTCTGTTCAATACATGGCGATGTAAGTTTAATATGTTGCCTGACACCCAGCACACTAGTCGGACTTCTGTTAAAGCTGTAAGTTTAATATGTCACCTAAAACCCAGTGCACTAGTCAGACTTCTGTTAATGCTGTAAGTTTAATGTCGCCTAAAACCCAGCTCACTAGTCGGACTTCTGTTAATGCTGTAAGTTTATTGTCGCCTAAAACCCAGCTCACTAGTCGGACTTCTGTTAATGCTGTGAGTTTAATATGTCGCCTAAAGCTCAGCTCACTAGTCGGACTTCTGTTAATGATGTAAGTTTAATGTCGCCTAAAACCCAGCACATTAATCAGACTTCTGTTAATGCTGTAAGTTTAATATGTCACCTAAAACCCAGCACACTAGTCGGACTTCTGTTAATGCTGTAAGTTTAATATGTCACCTAAAACCCAGCACACTAGTCGGACTTCTGTTAATGATGTAAGTTTAATATGTCACCTAAAGCCCAGCACATTAATCAGACTTCTGTTAATGCTGTGAGTTTAATATGTCGCCTAAAACCCAGCACACTAGTCGGACTTCTGTTAATGATGTAAGTTTAATATGTTTCCTAAAACCCAGCACATTAATCAGACTTCTGTTAATGCTGTAAGTTTAATGTCGCCTAAAACCCAGCTCACTAGTCGGACTTCTGTTAATGCTTTAAGTTTAATATGTTGGCTAAAACCCAGCTCACTAGTCAGACTTCTGTTAATGCTGTGAGTTTAATATGTCGCCTAAAACTAGGTATCCCAACTGATTTTAAAATCCAGGGCTGAGCTTAATTTAATGGATTTCATCTGTTAGGATATTTAATTTGAAACAAAATGATACTTCATTTGTCAAAATCGCTCTAATATTAAGGAAGATATGGGCATTTTTAGGTTGTTACTTAATTAGGCCCATCCGAACCTAAAAAGATAGCATTTTTGATGGTCCCCAAAATTAAAACTAATCACCCTATCTCACTTCAAATGTGTTTTTTTCTGGTGATTCCATGGCCTGTATAAAGAGGATATAGAGATCTAGGGGTATGAGATGGTTACATTTCAAGATATGGATCTTCAAAAATGCTAAAAACTACAATTTCCCATAACTCGCCATTTTTCAAATTTAGATGTGGAGCACTTTTGGAGGTGGGCTTGTGGAAATAATTTGCACCCCAGATGGATTATTATTATTTCTCCCTGACCTATAGGTCAGTCTTGTCACCGCTATTTTTTTTAGGACCGCATACGATTGGGAAAGGTGGATAGAAATAGGTCCAAAATGCTCCAGAGCTCAATTTGGCAAGTGATAAAATCTGGGGGGAAAATGCACAATTTTGAGAACGTTTAAAATGACACAGAAAATCACCCGTACAAGATAATTGCATGAAATTTTCAATATCTTCTTATATCTTATATCAATATCTAAGTAACATTCCAAATAATATTTTAATAACAGAAACAATTGTACGGGATTGAAATTCCCCAGCTTACTTAGTGAATGAAAAGAAATATATATAAATAAAACAGATAATGCAAAAATGTCCTATGCAAGTAGAAAGAAACTTGAAAAAAACTTGAAAAAAAGCTATTTGATTTTGATCTTATACAAATTATGCAATGCGCTAAAATGTCCCACCCATAGATTTCCGTTAAATTGCCATAGCTACATTTGTTGCTAACATGCCATACCTATATATGTCCCTTCGGTCCATCTAGATTTGACACTTTTATTTTCGAGTAGTGAAGAACTTATACAGTGTTATAGGCACCCAGTAGTAGATTTATGCTGACGGGGAGGTAAGTCCACTCGCCATGCACCTATCCTGTATGAAGGGTGGAAGGGGCGGCGGGGGTTGGAAGAGGAGGTAAGGGGGGGGGGGTTGCATAGGGGATGCGGGGGTGGGGGGGAGGGGGGGGGGAGAACTGTCAGGCAATCCGAGCCAACGCAGTTACTAGGCACACAGCTTGGAGATATTATTCTTCAATGCACTGCTAAACAAGAATTGTTAAAAAAAAGCTCCCCTCACTTATTTACACGCTGTAGAATATATGATGTCTCCTTTTGTGCGAATGAACGTGTGTAGAAAGCGGTGGCGGTGGTGGTGGTTATGATGGCGGTGGTGGTGGTGGAGGTGGTGGTGGAGGTGGTGATGGAGGTAGTGGTGGTGGTGGTGATGATGGTGGTGGTGGAGATGGAGGTAGTGGTGGTGGTGGTGGTGGAGGTAGTGGATATGGATGTAGTGGTGGTGGTGGTGGAGCTGGTGGTGGAGATGGAGGTACTGGTGGACATGGTGGTGGTGTTAGTGGAGGTGGTGGTGGAGATGGAGGTACTGGTGGTGGTGGTGGAGATGGAGGTACTGGTGGAGATGGAGGTAGTGGTGGTGGTGGAGATGGAGGTAGTGGTGGTGGTGGAGATGGAGGTAGTGGTGGTGGTGGTGGTGGTGGTGGTTGGTAGAGATGGAGGTAGTGGCGGTCGTGGTGGTGGTGGTGGTGGAGATGGAGGTGGTGGTGGTGGTGGAGATGGAGGTAGTGGTAGTGGTGGTGGTGGTGGTGGTGATGGAGGTAGTGGTAGTGGTGGTGGTAGTGGTAGTGGTGGTGGTGGTGGAGATGGAGGCAGTGGTGGTGGTGGTGATGGCGGCGGTGGTGGTGGTGGTGGAGATGGAGGTAGTGGTAGTCGTGGTGGTGGTGGTGGAGGTGGTCGTGGTGGTGGAGATGGAGGTAGTGGTGGTGGTGGGGTGGTGGTGTTCCAGTTCATTGGCAGGTGCAAGCCATCTGGCACAAACATCTTCCATAGCACACTATACACAACCTTCGCCAGGAAGAAGTAGTCTCTGCCACATGCAAATGTATTATTAAATAAAATCTTTATATATACATCTTAATTTTATATATAATATCCATATATAAATAGAATACACTTTTTTTTTAAATGTCGCATTTGGGTTTTTTCAGGTAACAAAATGGTTATGTTTCTGAAATGGTTGGTTGTTGGAGTTTTACATCCTGGCAACATCTAAGGTCATATCAGGACGGGAAATAGTCAATGCACTGAAGAAAAGAAACACATACTGAGACAATATCCTCCAGCCACTGCTATAAACCCTGCATGGCCCAGCCCCCTCCCCCCCCCCCCCCCCCCCATTCCCATTCCCACAAAATCTGGACGCATTGGCTGAATCGCTAAGAACGCTGGATTCTTGTGCAGAAGGATGGACATTCAAATCACAATCGAGTCAAACCAATAACTTACTAAATTGATACTTGTCGTTACCTAGCCTGGTGCTCGGCATTACTAGACTTGGGCAAGGACTGGTTAGTTCATTGTGAGGATAATGTGATGAGTGATATTGGGTAATGGTGCCAGTGGCCTGATCTCCCAGTGGGGCAGCACTATAAAATCGCCATGACTGCGCACTGTCACAAGTCTGTGCCCATCCCGGATATGACCTGCTACGGTGTAAAACCTCAACAAACCTCACTTAAAATGTCAGTGTTGAGAAATATGCATTTTCACGGAAATATCGAGATTGTGCCTAGAAAGGCGGAATCAGAGCGTGAAAATCGGAATGATTCCGCTGAAATCGGAATGGTTGGCGCGGGTCTGCTAATCAAAGAAATATGTAACAAACTGGAATGTTGGTGTTCCAATTTAAGGACAAGCAAACTATGCCCAGGAAAACATCAAGCTGTCTCACTTGATTATAGGGATAGTTCAGGTGGCATCTCAAGCTGCATATAATCCGATGAAATCATAAAATTTTCAAAAACCAAACCAAAGCAATTATCTAGCTTTGATTTTAGATATGTAGCTTAGATAATTTAATAGATCCTGTTACTGCTGAAGCCTATGATATCCACCATTTCGACGTGCATGCCAAAATTAATTTGGCATTTTTTTAAATTTCAAATATCTCCAAGTTGAGCCACTCATAATAAAACGCACTTCAAACTAAAGCAAGGCGCATTATAATGATCAACCTAATAGCTTTATCAAAAACAAATGTCAGAAACCCAAAACCATCGGACTATGCAACTTCAATTATGGGCGCAGGTTCGGGTTAGTATAGTAGCCCGTTGGCGACAGGTATCCATAGCAACCGCTCGCCAAGCACAGGCTGGGGATGAGATGGCCAAGTGGAACAAGACCCACTCGGGTACAGCAGTGTCATAACAACATAATGCAGTAACCTGTGTACACTCAACTCCCCCCCCCCCCCCCCACAACCCCTCGCACCACACCCTTCCGCAACACACACTGATTATATATGGCTAACTTTGGGAGATATTTGAAGTAAAAAAATTCCAAATTAATGTTGGTTGGTTTGTTGGCTGCTGGAGTTTTACATCCTGGCGATATCAAAGGTCATATAAGGATGGGTACTGACTTGTGACAGTGCGCACTCATGGCGAGTTTATAGTGCTGCCCCACTGGGAGACCAGGCTGCCAGCACCATGACCTGATATCCCACTCAGTCACATTATCCTGACACTGAGCCAACCAGTCCTTGCCATATCCTATTAATGCCGAGCACCATGCTAGGAAGCGACAAGTATACATCTTATAAGTCATTGGTTTGACTCGATCGGGAACCAAACTCCAAATCTCCCAGCGCTCTACTGATTCGGCCACCGTGCCCGGTACCAAATTAATGTTGGCATGCACATGGAGATGCTGGACAAGAGTAACAGGTTCATTACATTGATTTTGTACTCATGTCTCTGCACCAAGAATTGCTTAATAAGTGCACTAGTAGGATAAAAAATCAGTAAGGTTTTGATTTTGAAGATGTAATTATTTTATCAGACAAAGTGGTTTTAACTATGATGAACGAATGATGGTTGTAACTATGATGAAAGAATGACAATCATTGTCAAATTCTAAACAATTTTTGTACATTTATTGATTAAAGTTGCCAAGTCTGGTGGACTTGACTTTCTGGCCTTTAAAAAAAAAAGATAAATACATTATCGTTCCAATTTTTTAAGTAGGGGAAATTTCAATTGCAAACAAAGAATCCCTCAACCCACCACTGATTTCCTTATCCTAATAATGATGAGCACCGGACATGCAGCAATGTTGTAAGTCTTTGCTTTGAATTGGCCAGGGATTGATTATGATGGTAATCAGGCCACGAGGGCCAGCCATGACTGGATGTCGCTTCAGTCGAGCTCTCGTCACTTTTGGATTAGCTATTGCGAGAGCAGGATGTCATACGAGATGGAACATCGTGGAGGCGCTTAGGGGCACCACTGGACGCTGGGGAAAGCATGAGGACAGATTAATTAGGCCTAATCAAACCGCTATCACACCTCAGCTTTGCCACGGATGGTACTCTACTGTACCCAGAGTTGCGGGCAATTACAAGGTAAGGTGTGGTTAATTGCTGTAGTAAGTATCGCGCTTGCCGCGGCTGCCTATGGAAAGGCCTAAAGGCTCTGGAGTCGGACTCTGCGCTTGCGCACAGTGCAGTGCTAAACATTCATCGGAGGACGACTGAGACGCCTAGAAAGTGAGCATTTTATTCATCATTCGGCCATCCCGCATAGCATTGCCATCTCTTCATATGGACTTCCTCTTCATGTGACCTCTCAGTGAACCAAAGGTGGTTCATACCAGGTTGCAATGTTGTCGTAACCTACAGGATTAACAATTTTATGGGAAACACATTTTGGGTTCCATGCCCAGGGCTCATGGGAACCCATCGGTGAAGGAATTTTTTTGTTCCGAAGGGAACCGAGTCTTGATAGGGGAAACAAAATTTAAGTTGCGTTGTTTTTCCAACACAGTAACGCCACGTAACTGGAAACGATCATTACCACGAAATCCCAAAGATTGCTGCCGATGTACATATCATTTCCCGCCAAGCTTACCTGAGGACAGAAATGAAGCCATATGCCGTATCCAGGAGACTGCCATTGTGATCGCCATACGGCGATGTACTACTGCCGCGTGACGTCACGTGACGTCGTCCAAACTGACCATTGCTGCCATGAGCTCCATGGTGACCCCCTCCTACAAACAAACAATCACCACCACCACCACCCATCCTCAGCTTCTCCTGTATCTGCATCTTCCCCGCGAATTCCACACCGGGCATCATCGTCCCGTTTCTCCCGGGCGTTGCCAGCTTCTCGGCCGGGCGAGAGGGGTTACTTCCCTGGAGGGCTCCTGCTGCCGACTTGGCCGCCAGGTGGCCGCCGTTGTGAGTGGAGGAGTGGTCGGTAGGGGGTAGCATTCAGGTGGGTCGGTGTTGGCCGAGGCAACGTGGGAAGAGGTGTGCAACGTGCTGGAGGTGTTTGTCCTGGGCCACCATCCGGGGTCCTATTGTACTAAGCTCGTCACACTGCTGTACTGCGGCGGTGATGGTGGTGGTGGGAAGTTTTCGGCGGTGGTAGGCAGGTGGTGGTGGGCAGTCTCCTACCAGTACCAGCCTGCTGTTCTGCATACATCCACCTCAACAATCCACACAAACAAACACAACACACACACGCAACAGGCCCTCGGAATAGCCGCAAATGCGCAGTGACGTCACGATCCGGGAAGTTCCGCTACGCCCGCTGGTTCCCAGCTCAGCGCGGTGCGTGACGTCACACACAAACAGACACAGAGACGCAGAGACAGACACAGCCCGCTGCCGACGCCAACAACTCCCGCCCTGCGTCTCTCACTCCTGTCCTCGTTTCAAGACGTGACCTGATGCGGTCATCGCAAAGCAGGTCAAACTGCCAGGGGTCAGCGTTTCGGGGTCACGCGTGCGTTCCAGGGTCTGGGCGTCGTCACCCTGACGATCCTCGTTGTGCTTCCGTTTTCCCGCGGTTTTCTCCCTATTGTCGGCTGCTTGCTGCCAGTAGCGGCCAAAAGTCGTCTGCCACCAACGGAAAATGCAGCATGACCTACTTTTGTAATTTGTGCTCGCATAGCCGTGGTTGGTTACCACTAGACAATAACAACACGTGGCAAGTCTTCGCAGATACAACAGATTAGATGGTGACACATGGCATCTAGGGTGTAAAGCAAGGAATGCTGGGTACACAAGTAACCACAGACACGCCAATAGCCTGAATAGGGAGGTTCAGTCCGCACTGGAGTCCATCAGAAGCCACGGTGTTCGCCAACACTAAGTGTGTGTGTAAATAACACGGGAGGGAAGGAAGACCAATAGCGTTTCTGTGTCCCGATACCTGGATGTGTGCCGCAACCCGCCGCCCCAACCACCCAATCAGATGGCGCGCTATAAATAGACACAGGCGGCCTGCCTGAGGCCAGTGCTTCCCGAAACGGGGTGCCACAACAGGGAACGTCCCCCCCCCCCCTCCAATCCACCCCACCACCACTATTACCACCACTATCACCACGCACAACCACACCCACCCACCCCCCACCACCACCCGCTAACTCACCCCATTAAAACCACAACAACCTGCTAAGTTACATCATGAGCATCATCAGGAGAGGGGGGATGGGATGGGATGGAGTGGAGGGGAGGGGAGGGGGCGGGAGGGGAGGAGAAGGAAGGGAGAGGGAGGGGAGAGGAAGGGAGGGGAAGGGAGAGGAGGAGGGGAGGGGGAGGAGAGGGGAGGAGGAGGAGAGGAGAGGAGAGGAGAGGAGAGGAGGGGAGGGGAACGGAAGGGAGGGGAGGGGGAGAGGGAAGGGGAAAGGAGAGGAGTGGAGAGGTGAGGGGGAGGAGAGGAATGATGTTGCGAGAACAGAGACGGGGTAGGAAAAGTGGGGAGGTGAAGGGAAGGGAGAAGAGAGCGGAAGGGTGGAAAGGGGGAAGGAGGAGAGCAGAGCACGGGGGGAGGAAAGGAGAGTGAAATGGAAGAGGATGTGAGAAGAGAGGAAAGAGCAGAGCAGGCTAGAGCAGAGCAGGGCAGGGCAGGGCAGGGCAGGGCAGGGTAGGGCAGGGCAGGACAGGATAGATCAGGGCAGAACAAAACAGAGCAGAGCAGAACAGAGCGTCTTGCTTTGATACATGTACATTTAAGTACATACTGATGGGCATTGGATTGATAGCCAGTTTTCTAGCAAGTCAAAAGAAGGGTTTCCATATTTAAAACAATTAAACAAAAAATTTAATGTAATTTATTCATCGAATAGTGTCTTTTGCCAGCTTCAGAGCACTGATCTTCTAGCCACACATTATGAGATAAAACCACCACATGTGTACACCAATAAGGCCGCCATGATTCTACTGCGTTCAGAGACAACAAGGATGGTAACCTGATAAGTACAAGGTGGTGGGGTGTCAGATGTTTGAGTGTATTGTCCACATGTCCATCTGCACATCCATGTTGACGTCTGCGTCGACAGCTGCTGCTTGCTTTTTGTTGCTATGCGTTATTTTCGTCACTATGGTTACACACATATCATGGTAGATAACTCACTGGTTGGCAGGTCACTGGTAGATATGGATTAATGGTAGATACTAAGATAGGTACCTGGTATATATGGCTTATTGGTAGATAGGTGACTGGTAGATAGGGGCACTGGTAGATAGGTGACTGGTAGATAGGTGACTGGTAGATAGGTGACTGGTAGATAGTTGACTGGTATATAGGTCACTGGTATATGGTGCACTGCTATATAGGTGACTGGTAGATAGGTGACTGGTAGATAGGTGACTGGTAGATAGGTGACTGGTAGATAGGTGACTGGTAGATAGGTGACTGGTAGATAGGTGGCTGGTAGCTAGGTGACTGGTAGATAGGGGCACTGGTAGATAGGGGCACTGGTAGATAGGTGACTGGTAGATAGGTGACTGGTAGATAGGGGCACTGGTAGATAGGTGACTGGTAGATAGGTTACTGGTATATAGGTGACTGGTAGCTAGGTCACTGGTAGGTATATAGGTCACTGGTAGATGTGACTGGTAGATAGGTGACTGGTATATAGGTGACTGGTAGATAGGTCACAGGTAGATGTCACTGGTAGATATGTCACTGGTAGATATGTCACTGGTAGATAGGTGACTGGTATATAGGTGAGTGGTAGATAGGGGCACTGGTAGATAGGTGACTGGTAGATAGCTTACTGGTATATAGGTGACTGGTATATAGGTGACTGGTATATAGGTCACAGATAGATATATCACTGGTAGATATGTCACTGGTAGATAGGGGCACTGGTAGATCGGTGACTGGTAGATAGGTGACTGGTAGATAGCTTACTGGTATATAGATAGGTGACTGGTAGATAGCTTACTGGTATATAGGTGACTGGTATATATGTGACTGGTATATAGGTCACAGATAGATATATCACTGGTAGGTAGGGGCACTGGTAGATATGCCACTGGTAGATATGTCACTGGTAGATAGGGTCACTGGTAGATAGGGTCACTGGTAGATAGGTGACTGGTAGATAGGTCACATATAGATATATCACCGGTAGATATGTCACCGGTTGATAGGGGCACTGGTAGATATGTCACTGGTGGATAGGGGCACTGGTAGATAGGGCCACTGGTAGATAAGGTCACTGGTAGATAGGGTCACTGGTAGATAACCTACTGGTATATAGGTCACTGGTAGCTAGGTCACAGATATATGTCACTGGTAGATAGGTCAGTGGTAGATAGGTCACAGATAGATAGGTCACAGGTAGATAGGTCAGTGGTAGATAGCTTACTCGTCGATATTTTACGGGTAGATAGTTGACTGGTAGGTAGTGTTATGGTAGATATTTCACTAGTTCACTAGTAGATACTGGACTGAGACATTCAGTAGTAAATAGTTTACTGGTAGATAGTTTCCTGGTAGATATTTTACTGGTAGATATTTTACTGGTAGATAGCGTATTGGGTAGATATTTCACTAGTTCACTGGTACATACTAGACTGAGACATTTACACAGACACCCACACACATGCAACACTTGGATTCGCCCAAATAATTGACCGAAATCACACACCTACATGGCCGGACTTTTATATATATATATGGATCGTTCTCAGAAGTTGTGTACCAATAGTGTGACATCAGTACCAGAAAATCAAAATGCTGCCAAAGTCCTATAAGCAAGTTTCCTCAATGTGTATGTCCTTTTGCATCTGAATAATTGAAAATAAACATATTCTGGCATTTTTAAGTAGGTCAAATGATGCTCACACCCAATAAATAGCAGTATAGCATGGAAACCAATCTGACTCCAAAATCAAATATTTTCCACACAAAACTTGACATTTTTAGGACATTTCACATGCCACTTGCTTTATAAACAGTAGTAATAATAATTTGAAACCTCATTGCTATGGTTTTGTCTTATTTGTGAATATTAAAGAGAAAAGCAAGAAAATATTAGCAGAGTAACAGATTAGCAGAGTAACAAAGTGGAAACAACAATTTTACACAAATGTTCGGCTCAAATTTCAATGTTTAGGGGCAATTTCAGGATTTATCTTTTACTATACCATAACTGGGTCCATGCATCGTGTCAGATGGTGAAAATAGTTCCTGTACTGTATCTGTACTCAGTGTTTGATACAGAGTTTCATAGTACTTGCAAGTGGAAATGAAATGTTACGATGTTAATGACTCCAGAAAATGTTAACTATTTCATAATTAAAATTTTTTTTTTAGAAATAAATGTCTTCAACTTAATGAAGACATTGTATATGTTCAGAGGTTTTCATTAAGTTTGTGACACTTTATTTTCAATGCTGTTGACAATGTCACAAATTAGTGATGTAATTTTCAATGTATTTAGCTACATCCATCCCAATAAGATACATAATACACAATATTAACATTTACTTTTGATCTAAACTATCTCCCACATTATTTGGCTAACTGATGAAATCTAAATATTGACACTCCAATAAAGGGTTTCTTTGAAATATGCATTTCTAGTAGACTACCTCAAGTGGTACACTGTTTCTGAGAACGACCCATATACATATTACTTGTTGAAGTAGGAGAAGTTTCAATCGCGGACAATTGGTTTTCCTCATTCCACTGCTCCTTGTCCTATCCTAATTATGCCAAATGTCATACTAGGTAGTGACAAGTATACATTTCCAAGCCATTGCTTTGACTTGGCCAGATTTGGAATCCGGGGGTTTAAAACCCCATGATCTACCAAAACGGGCGGTGAGCGCTCAACTGATTCGGCCATCCTTTTTAGTTTATGAAAAGAATGAAAGAATACACCTGGCTTTTATGCTAAGCATTGCAGAAACGGTATCCTGATAGCTGTGTTAGATGTTACTCTCCCAACACAACACGCTTGCAGTATGCAAAGATCTGCTGGAGAGTAGTTGTTGAAGTAAACATCTGACCCCTCTTGTCCAAGTGTGTTTAATGCCACTCAGACACCTACCTCCAGGGGAAATATAGCGAATTCTGCTGATCTGCTATTGCTCAATCCGCAAGAGTGCTGCGTGGTAGCAGATTAACCAAAAAGTGGGGGTTCTGCGATTCTCTCCAGGAGTCTGATCTTCACTACGATTATGCCGTGAACCTCACATGTGTCCGCTTCTCAATTGCGACACTTCAGTCTCTCACCAAGTAATCCCGCAAGCAATCTTACAAGCAATCTCACGAGTAATTGCATGAGCCATCTCATGAGCAATTGCATGAACCATCTCATGAGCAATCTTGCAACCAATCTTGCGACTAATCTTGTGAGCAATCTCGCAAGCAATCTCGCAAGCAATTGCAGGAGCCATCTAATGAGCAATCTCACAACCAATTTTGCTCATGTAGCCTCTTGCTTTTGTATTGCTTTAGAGATAACGGTAAAGGTATCCATTGGCACCTGCTAAAGAAAGACACAAAAACAAAAACAAAACCACTGTCAGTAAAGAATTGTTGCTTGAAAGACGGGCGCCTGGTGAAGATGAAGCGGGAATGGCTGCGGTATGCTGGCCGAGCCACTGACAACTCAGCGACAATTTGAACCAAATATACTCACACTACTAACATGCACAGGACAATGATAGTATGCCCACACACACACACATCTATATGTCTGTGTGTTTATAACTGTGTGTATATATATATACCTACACACCTATACACAGATATCTATACACAGATACATATGTACACAAATACATATATATTTATATATGTAAATATGTATGTGTATATAGGGGGAGCGGAACGAAGCTCAGGCAGTAGAGTGTCAACCTCTGAAGATGTGGCTCTGAAGATGTGCAGTTTGGGATATTTTCCGTTCCAACCAGTGGTCCACAAATGGTTCATCAAAGGCTGTGGTATGTGCTGTCCTGTCTGTGGAAAAGTGCATATAAAAGACACCTTGCTGCTATCGGAAAGAAAGGTTTCCTCCAAAGAAATATGTCAGAATGACCATATATGTTTGACATCCAATAGCCGATGATAAAAATCAATGTGCTCTAGAGGCGTGGTTAAATAAAACAAGCTTTACTTTGTATGTGTATATAAGTCTGTGTATATGTGTGCATCACATACATACATATACATATATACGCACCTACACAAATAATATACTTTATATATATATACATATATAGACTGACACTTATGATCGCTAGAGTGGGGCATGTATACACCTTGGGGTGGCATACATACCAGGCTGCTCGGAGAGGAGAGGGCTGGATGGCTGAAGTGTGGGGGGGGGGGGGCTGAAAGGGGGAGGAGGGGGGGGGGTTACCTATGCTGGTTCCTTACTGGTTGCCCCGTGTCTTAACCCCACAACACCGCCGGCAACGCGCAAAATATTTGCAACCCGTCGAGAAACGTCAAACTTTTCGGCGCTTTGGGAGAAAGTTTGACGCGGCGCAGCGTGTTAGTGGCGGGTTGGAGGCGCGACCACCACACTTATTGGCGCGTTAGTAGCGTGTTATTGGCGTGTTGTCGGCGCGTTTTCGGCGCGTTTACGGCGTGGAGGCAGCGCGTTGGTATCGTGTTAGTATTGCGTGAACCATACATACCCGCCACAACACAACCCCCCACCCCACACCCCCAACCACCACAACCCAACACCCACAACACCACGGAACCCCCATTTTGGGGGGAAAAAAGCCAACGTTAACCAACGTTGATCAACGTCCTGCCAGCGTTCCGCCGGCGCGCCGCCAACGCGTGTCGACGTGTTGCTAACGCGTCCGTAACGCGCCCTCCAACCCGTTGGCGCGCGTCGCCGCGCGTCCAAAGTTTTGCATGCACAAAACCTCGACGCGCCCCGACGCGCCCCGACGCGCGTCGACGTGTCCATTCACACGTTGCTATGTACCGACGCGCCGGTAACGCGCCGGTAACGCGCCGGCAACGCGCCGGTAACGTACCGGACGTGTACCGACGTGTTAAACAAAAACCCAACCCGTCGGCACGCGTCGAAGCGCGTTGGTGAGAAACGTCGTAGTGTGACAGGGCCTTTAAAACTTGGGCACCAGGTGACGGTGTGTGTGTGTATGTATGTGTGTGTATGTGTATGTGTGTGTGTGTATGTATGTATGTATGTATGTATGTATGTATGTATGTATGTATGTATGTATGTATGTATGTGCATGTATGTATGCATGCATGTATGTATGTATGTATGTATGTATGTATGTATGTATGTATGTGTGTGGTGTGTGTTGTGTGTTAAGGGCCTTTTTCCAATTACAAATACACACATAAATTAAACCACAAATGCATTGCAATCTAGCGCATAAGCATCCAAGTATACGTCGGTAATATAATAGCAACAAAAGGCTTGAATTGATGCCGAGGCATAACAAATTAATGTTAAATAAATAAATACCCCCCACAAGAAAATCACCATCATAGACATTCCTTTAAAAAAAATCAATTTAGTTAGTTATATTATCATTCAGTCATCGCTTTTACACAGCACATGCTTGAATAGATGAAGAGGCATAACACGTTACTTTCTTGTCAAAATACCCCCCCGAAAATCACCATATAAAGACATTCTTTAACTGTTCTTTTTTTGTGATGAATTTATTTACCCTGCTCATAACGGATAAGTGTGTTAATACTTGTTTTCACCACTGGGCAGCACTAGTCTATATATGATTACACGTCGAGGGGTATTTTTGAAAGAAATATATGGAATTAGGCCTATTGCTGCTGTGTTTTCACCAACTTCCTGCCAGAGGCCTGGAACCGTGGCAACCGGATGATACACATTATATAGGGCATCGGTTGCCATGGTGAACCGGCCTCGTTGTCGCCCTGACAACAAACCGGACTCCTCGTTGTAGGACAACACCCCCCCCCCCCGCCCCCACACCCCGATATATGGAATTACGCCTAATCCAACTATAAGTCGAGCTTCAGCAGCTCTAATCATTGTCGAAGTAGGTCAATATTGGGCAGTGTTTGATGTCGAAGGAGGACATTTAAAACTATCTACCAACTTAAGTTCAGTTGATTTTGCATAAAATAAATGTCTATTCCACCTTTGATCACTTTTCCAAATAATACGGTTCAGTATAAGACGACCTCAGAATAGTAGATTTTGTGTGTGGTAAATTTCCTAGACTTATAAGTTATATTTGAGTATATACGGTATGTGTTGGTAGGCACCAGGCACCTAGCTATTGCTGCTGTGTTTTCACCAACTTCCTGCCAGAGGCCTGGAACCGTGGCAACCGGATGATACACATTATATAGGGCATCGGTTACCATGGTGAACCGGCCTCGTTGTCGCCCTGACAACAAACCAGACTCCTCGTTGTAGGACAACCCTCCCCCCCACACCCACCACCCCACCCCGAGGTGGGGGTGGAGGTTGGTTGTTGGAAGCTTTACGTCCTGGCAACATTTAAGGTCATATCAGGATGGGTATCAGCTTGTGACAGTACACACTCATGGTGACTTAATAGTGCTGCCCCACTGGGAAATCAAGCCACTGACACCATGACCCGATATCCCACACAGTCACATTATTCTGACACTGAGCTAACCAGTCCTTACCCTATCCTATTAATGCTGAGCGCCAGGCTAGGAAGCGACAAGTATCAATTTGATAAGTCATCGGTTTGAATCGAACAGGAATCGAACTTCCGATCTTCCGCACGTGAGGCCCGCGCTCTACCGATTCGGCCACCGCGCCTGGTCCGAGGTGGGGGTGGAGGTAGGTGGTGGTGGTGGTGATGGGGGGGGGGGGGGGGTAGAGGGTAGGGGAACCATATGGTGTAAGGGGTGGCATATATACCAGCACAACACGAGAAAAACGGCCGCCTCCTCCCCAAACAATAACAAACAAAACCACAAGAGGCTTTCACCCACCCAATGCAGGTCAATGGACTACATCACGGTTCCGACTGCACATGCACTGAAAACGGCGTTGGTAGCAAAGCAAAGGCGTACGCCCATTGAGTTTGCCGATATGCGTAGGGCAAAACTGGCATTTTATTCAAAATAACTAGAAATACATAACAATTTAGCATAAACATGGACGGAAGGATGCAATAAAATAATATAATGAATATGTTTAAGACATAACTCTCCATAAACCATAGAATATAAATAAAAACATGAATAAAATAAATAAAACTGACTCTGGCTATGGCTCTAACACTAGTCTGAGTGCCTAGATTTGTCTAAATCTAAATGCACATGGCATAAGATGTGCTGGTTATATTGATGTAAATGCAATGCTGGATAAAAGATTAATATCTTAATTTATTATATATATTTTTTTAGTTGGTATTCTATGTTTCAAACAAGAGCTGAGATGAGCTGAAACTAGCACATTTCATAGCTACACCCAGTGTATTAGCATGTGCCATGTGCTTCTCGCAGCTTTGTTTTGCTCTGATGCATCCCACAATGCACCACACCGCTGGAACCGTGATGTAGTCTATTCTGATGGCATTTGTGTATTATTATTTGTTGTTGTTTGTTTTTGTTCCTGACAGTGTATTTATGCTGCCCATATTTCAGTATTATTATTATTAAAAATAATTTGCTTAGTTTTTGCTTGTGACTGTATTCGTGTTGCCCATATGTGTGTATTATTATTATTGTTATTAAAAATCAATGTGCTCGGTAAACTAAACGATCGGTTAATCCAAACTTTTTTGACGGCCCGGCAAAATACTACCATTATAAGGTCATCTGAGACCCCACCAACTTTTTTATATCGTTCGTTTGGTTTAACCGAGCTTGGTTTAATGGGGTTATACTGTATTAATAATAATAATAATAATAATAATAATACACACATATGGGCAGCATGAATACAGTCACAAGCAAAAACTAAGCAAATTATGGTCGATTGTTTGGTTTAATCAAGCTTGGTTTAATGGGGTTATACTGTATATACATGAACAACAATAATCAAAGTGTCCACATACAGTGTATATATTACATGTGCAAAAACACTTGCTAATTCATAATGCACCCGCATTTTTGCCAAAGCCAAGTCAAAGTCAAAGCCAAAGCTCAGTTAAACCAATGATCGGTTAATCCAAACAAATTTCTAGGGTCCCTTCAAGTTTGGTTTAACGGGGTTATACTGTATTTGGTTTCGGTTTTGTTGGTGACAGTGTATTTATTCTTCCCATATTTGTGTATTAATATTAACATTTTGTTTTGTTTTTGTTTGTAACAGTGTATTTATACTCCCCATAACGGCTAAGTCTAATGACTTGTTTTCGCCGCTAATACAGTAATAATCTCGTGGCTCCCCTTCATGTGTCACATTCAGTTCAGTTATCGTGTAGCTATCCACTGCATGCATTCTTTCTCTGTAATCAGTCTCCCACATCTCCCTACTGTGAGTGTATTAGTTCTACAATTATTCTACAATTACAGGTCACCCGCTTCTCGCGAGGTCAATTCTGGAGAGAAAACATTACATTTCCATAGTCTCTATATTCCTGTAACTATACACTTATAATATATGTGTGTGTGTGTCTGTGTGTGTGTGTCTGTGTGTGGCTATGTGTGTCTGTGTGTGTGTGTGTGTGTCTGTGTATATCTGTGTGTGGCTATGTGTGTCTGTGTGTGGCTATGTGTGTGTGTGTCGTGGTGTGTGTGTCTGTCTGTGTGTGTCTGTATGCATGCATGTGTGTGTGTGTGTGTGTGGTCGACTAATGGATAGGATACTAGCCGTGTAATGGCAAGAAGTGTCCCTTCAAATCCTGCTGCAATTACAATATTTCCCTGTTTCCGTGATCGGGATATGAACCATATGATGCTAGGATGCAAAACCCCACACTCACATAAAGGCCAGAATCGGACTAAAAAGAGTTCAAGGCAAGGCTATTCATCTTTACTTAAAGGGCCTGTCACACTACGACGTATGGCGCCGGCGTGTGTGTAATGTGTTGAAATAAAATTCAAATTCGAATAGGTTGGCATTCGCCTAACTTTTCGCACTGCGAGGGATAAAAATGGGCGTACACACAACATACACACAACGTAGGTAACGTATGCAGAAAGTATCTCTGACCTATTGAGAGCGTTCATGTGCCTCACAAAACGTTCGCAAAACGTTCGCATACGCTCACGGTACGCTGACCAACGTTAAGTACGTTACTCCATCGCTAGAAGTATCGTGCATATGTTAAGTATGCTGGAGATACGGCAGGCATACATTCGAAGTACGTCAGTAGTACAGTATGCACCCATTGGCAGTACTCAGACTGTACATTCCCAACAAGCTGAACATACGGCTAATGCGCAGCAATGTATTCCAACGTATCCCTAACATACTCCCAACATACGCCGACGTATCCCAAATGTACACGCAGTGTATGTTCAACATACGAGGCCACGTCGACACACGTTGGAAATTTTTAGCATGCACAATTTTTTTTTCGGAGCCTCGACGCACGGCGACTTAAGACGCTGTATAACGACGTACCCGATGTACGCCCAACGTATATGTACCGTATGACGACATACACCGACCTGTTGGTCAAAAATCACATACGTCGGAATACACTAAGGCTATACGTCGTAGTGTGACAGCCCCTTTAGCGTCGCATCTTTGTGAACATTCAGCCCATACAAATAGTTACGCCTTTAGAAATAGCATGCTGCCCCATGGCTGTAAACCAACGAACATGACCTTCGTTCGACCTTTCTAAATGAGCACTAACATGGCCTGTTCAGCACATTGCTAGCAGCTCATCCACGTGTGCTCGAGCAGTGAGAAAGTGTGCGTATTGGTTGGTTGTTGAAGTGTTATGTCCTGGCAACATCTAAGGTCATATCAGGATGGGTACTTGTGACAGTGTGCACTCATGCTGGCCCACTGGGAAATCAGGCCACTGGCACCATGACCCAATATCCCACTCAGTCACATTATCCTGACACTAAGCTAACCAGTCCTTTCCCTATCCTATTATTGTTGAGCGCCAGGCTAGGAAGTGACAAGAATCAATTTTATATGTCATTGGTTTAAGTCGACCAGGATCCAAACTCCCGATCTCCCACATGCGACCCCCGCGCTCTACCGATTCGGCCACCACGCCCGGTAAAAAGTGTGCAGAAAATGGCAACAACAAAAAAACTTTCCCAGTCGACGTGGGTAAACGGTCAATTAGAACGTGAGCTAGGGGGACAGTGGATGTTTGTTTGCAGATTCAAATCATTGCGTGAGAATAATGGCATTCTTACTCTTTTTTCTCTA
>CM059197.1:73879021-74016841 GCA_030323885.1 Branchipolynoe longqiensis | reverse complement strand
CTTTTGTGGATAGGGGTAATATAGATGCTGGTTCACTTATTAAGCCTTTGTTGCCACATAGAAGGGAATACCAAGCCAATTTAACAGAACCTGTTACTGCAGAAGCCTATGCAGTCAGAGTTTTGGCAAGCTTGCCAAAACTAATCTGACATGTTTGCACTTCAATTATCTCAGAAGTTAGCCATTTAAAATAAAAGTTACTTCAGACTAAAGTACAGTAGATTATAATGATCAATTTAGTATATTTATCTCAGAAAAATGACGGAAACTCAAAACCATCGGACTATGCAACTTTAACTTTGGAGATATTTTAAGTGAAAACCAGCCAAATTTAATTAGGTGTACAAACAGAAATGCTAGAAATAGCCCTTGTTTACTCATTTCTGAGCGAAGCAGCATAGCACAGGAGCACCAAACTGCTATAAATATGTAATCAGTACTCCAGTATCTAAGTTGGATATGTAGGCTCAAATCTAGGTCAGCGTTTTGATTTAGAAGAGTTGATGCTTTCATTAGACTTTAATGTGTTATGCTCTAGTTCCACCTCACCCAACCAGCTTTACTGACCTAGATAATCATGGTCTGGTCACGTGAGCAGTGTGGCTGGTGGTGTATAGTGAATATTCAGCGACCAGCACTGAACCAAGGCTTGTGTTTACCAGCCAACCCCAGTTGACTGACCCCTCCCACCCCACCCAACTCGCCACCCCCCACCTACTCCCCTAATCTTGATTCAAAACCGAGGTTAGTTGCCAAACTGATCCTTGCAAAACCCAACATTACTGTTGTGTGCATCAATGCAAAACTAGATAAAGTAGTACAAATATTGGTTGGTTGATTGATTGGTTGTTGGAATTTCTATGTCCTGGCAATGTCTAAGGTCATATCAAGATGAATTCTGACTTGTGACAGTGCACACTGTCATGTATAATAACTAATGCCTAATCTTATAGACTAGCTAATATAGTGAGGAGAAAAGAGAATTTGGAACATCTTCTATTCTTAGTAAAGAAGACAAGTAACGATACACAAATATGTACTTATAACATATATTCTCAATTACAAAGGGTACAGTTACATATAAATTCTCAATGGTATGATATTACACTGACAACTGACTGTGTAGTCCATATGGATGATAGATACACTCAGTCCTCTTGGTGCTTATTCTATGTCTCAGTTGCCTTGAGATGTTCATGGATATAGATGATCCATTGTCTGTGACTGTGAGCTGTTGCCAACCATATAGAGTCTCAGTTGATGATGGATGTACATATCAGGCTAAGCAACAGTGATGTGGGAAAAGGCAGACACCACAGTCACCAATCCTCCTCACGGCCATTGGTCAATACTGTAGAAGCTCACCTAGTTGAATCCATCCCATAAGCTGTAACTAGCCAGATCAGGTTTCAGGCCTAACTGCCTTGGAGATGTTGCAGCCTCAATGTCTGGGAGTAGAGTCCCGAGAGTGTCTGACTATGCTCCTTATATAGTTGCTGGGTAGGCAAGTCCTAACGAAGAGATGGGACGAGTAGGACGGTCCAAACATGTGCTGTAACCACTATAAAAGGCAACTAACTACCTGTTAGGAAGCAGTCTCCATATATTCACTGCTATGTTACAACACTCATGGCAACTTCATAGTGCTGCCCCACAAGGAAATCAGGTGACCGGCACCATGACCCGATATATCCCACTCAGTCACATTGTCCTGACACTGAGCTAACCAGTCCTTGCCCTATCCTATTAATGCCGAGCGCCAGGCTAGAAAGCGACAAGTATCAATTTTATAAGTCATTGGTTTGACTCGACCGGCAACCAAACTCCTGATCTCCCGCACACGAGGCATGCATTCTACTGATTCGGCCACCGCGTCCGGTCGTAGTGAAAATGTTATTCCAATATGTTTTCATGAATTTCTAAACAAGGATACAGATAATGAAAGATTCCTAACATTGATGGCGAAAATTAGAGCAATTACAGAACTCTCAGCAGTTTGTCGGGAAAAGTTTGCCCGTAATTACATCTGTGCTGGTGAGTGTCTCTTCGCCTCCAGTAGTTCACTAGGCATTTAGTGTAATTGCAGATCGCTCAGCACTGATCTTGATTGCATTTGAAAGCGAGGCTACTTGAACTCGATGGTGGGGCCTCGCACGAGTGGGATTGATTTATCTAGAGGCATATGAAGCTTGCTTTTAATCTGCCTTTTGAAGAGCCATTATTCCTAAACCTAACGAAATGTGATCCTGGAAACAGTTATAAGTAAGTGTCAGAGTGGTAGGTAGTAAAGAGATTTTTGTGTTGGATATGCTACATCAAATTCTCTACCCTTTTACTTTCAGTTTGTTCCTTGGGAAGGCATTGCGGGAAAGGGGTATGTCACGATAACAGGAACACCGGAGGTGGTGGCTTAATCAGTAGAGCATAGGCTTCCTGTGCGGAAGGTCAGGAGTTTGAAACCCAACCGAGTCAAACCAATGACTTACAAAATTGTCGCTACCTAGCATGGCGCTCGTCATTAATAGGATATGGCAAGGACGGGTTAGCTCAGTATCAGGATAATGTGACCGAATGGGATATCGGGTCATGGTGCCGGCCAGCTGGTCTCCCAGTGAGGCAGCACTATAAAGACACCATGAGTGTACACAGTTATAAGTCGATACCCATCCTGATATGACCTTAGATGTTGCCAGGACGTAAAACACCAACAAGGGCTTGTGCACAAGGGCTGACACGAGGAGTCACATCGATATGATCCTGTGGAACATGGTGGTTCTATAAATAGACATGTGCTGGCTCAGGGAAGATCAGTCCCGGAATGCACGCTGGTTGTTTTTTGGGGGAGTTTTACATCCTGGCAACATCTAACGTCATATCAGGATGGGTAACGACTTGTAACAGTGCACACTCATGGTGACTTTATAGTGCTGTCCCACTGCGAGACCAGGCCACCAGCACCATGACCTGATATCCCATTCGGTCACATTATCCAGACACAGAGCCAACCAGTCCTTGCCCTATCCTAATAATGCTGAGCACCTGGCTAGGAAGTGACAAGTATAAATTTTTAAGTCATTGGTTTGACTCGACCAGGGTTCAAACCCGTGGGTTCGAATCCCACGATCTACCAAAACGGGAGACAGACGCTCAACTCATTCGGCCATCCTGTCTGGTGGTTGTGCATGTGTACATAACATGTCCGCCACAGGCCAGACGCAACATGCAGGTCACGTGGTAGCCGTCACCGGATGTGCGTCATGCTTGCATGTTCCGTCAACAACCTGCCCCGCGTCTGTCATCTTTAGAGCGGAAGCTGGGGTGGAGCTGGTTTTATTTACATAGATGTGTCACTGTGCACCTCATATTCTGCGATCGAAACTGATTTGATTGATCTGGATGTGTGTTTACCTCATTATGTCTTTGATGGGAGATCGGGCTTTCGGTTCCCGGTGGAGTCAAACCAATGACTTATAAAATTGACACTTGTCACTTCCTAGCCTGGTGCTTGGCATTAATAGGATAGGGCAAGGACTGGTTAGCTCAGTGTAAGGATGATGTGCGAAAAGGAAGAAGGCAAGGCGGGGGTGGGAAAAAAACAGAGGCGTTTATTGAGGCACCTCTGGCAACAGACGGGGTATACAGGGCAGTAGAGGCTCAGGAGGAGCAGGTAGAAGGTACATGGAAGGTAAGGCTCATGAGGAGCAGAAATGAACAAGAGAGTCTATAACAGGGGCTCATACGGAGCAGAGGTAAAAGTTCATGTGAGGGGAGGGGGCGCCGAGGAGCCCTCCACCAGCTGAAAGGGAAGAGAAAAAAGGAAGAGAAAGATGGGTGGGTGGGTGGAGGAAAAAGGGCAGCGTGGAGGAGGGCTGGAGGGCGAGTGACTGAGAGAGGCCGGCGGGCGGCCTTATAAGGGAGGGCAGGAGGGCGGTGACAGGTGAGGTGCGAAAGCAAGGCGCGGGGGGGGGGAGGAAGAAAGCTGAGAGGCGGGCGTCGCGCGAGGTGAGAATGCTGCGCGACAACCGGGGAGGCGGGGGGAGGGTCTCTTCCTCTCCACACATCAAGCGCAATGCTTCGCATTACGACCGATGTGCGAAAAGGAAGAAGGCAAGGCAGGGGTGGGAAAAAACAGAGGCGTTTATTGAGGCGCCTCTGGCAACAGATGGGGTATACAGGGCAGTAGAGGCTCAGGAGGAGCAGGTAGAAGGTACATGGAAGGTAAGGCTCATGAGGAGCAGAAAGGAACAAGAGAGTCTATAACAGGGGCTCATATGGAGCAGAGGTAAAAGTTCATGTGAGGGGAGGGGGCGCCGAGGAGACCTCCACCAAAGCGGAGGAGAGGGCTCGAGGCGCGCCCGAGGTGGGGGGCGAGGCGGGGCACATGTGCGCGCACCGCCTCAGAGGGGCGAGGCGGGGCACATGTGCGCGCACTGCCTCAGAGGTCAGGTTCCCTGGTGGGCGGCGAGTGTCCAGGGCCTACGTCGACAGGGAGCGGGCGGCCAAATAGCGAGGAGGCCCGCTCCTTGGAGAGATCCGGTGAGGAGGTCCGGCGAGGGTCGAGCAGGGGGGCAGCGAAGTCCTCAGGGCTGGGTGGGGTGGGGGTCGGGGTCGGGTCGGGAGGGTTGACGAAGACGGTGTCGTGAAGGTCGGCGGCTGTGCTATCGGAAGAGGGTTCCTCGTGAGGCTGGGCTGGGCTGTGGTCTGAGGCGTGAGGTGCCCGGCTCTGACTGGGCGGCGCTTCGATCGGTGGTCGCTGGGGGGTCGTCGGTGGAGGTCGCGGGGCTGTCGGCAGTGGTGAGGGTGAGGCGCCGGGGAGGGCCCCCCGGGCCGGCCGGGGGGAGGCCGGCGGATCAAAAATCCGCCGAGGCGGCGGGGGTCTGGCGCTCACGGGCTTGTTTGGTTATGCAGCCGTCCTCGCTGTGCATGGTGAGTATGCGCCGCACGTTGGCGCAGTAGGCGCACACGTGCCGGCGCCTGTCCACCGCCTCGCCGTGGGCCTCCCCGACGGGGGCCCGATCGCACGAGGCGGTGTCGTGGTTCCAGGCGGGGCAGGGGGCCCCGTGGGTCTGCCTATCGTATGCGATGCGGGTGTCGACTTGCGCTCGGGGCAGGTGTGCGCCTCGGGGAGGGTCGTCACCTCGGGGGACCGCTGCTGCCGGGGCGGCCTGAGGGGCCTTGTCACAAGTTGGTACCCATCCTGATATGATTGTAGATGTTGCCAGGATGTAAAACTCCAATAACCAACCAACCAACCATATTTGTTATTTTTGTTGCTTTTCTCATCTCAATGTTTACTACTGTGATCCACGTGTCATGTACAATCACTAATTATGTCTCCTTTTATCCTTTTTTCAGGTGAGTTTCCTTACCATGGGAACCAATTCCTTGTGATCCGGGTGTGGGTTTGTATGTCTTTTTTGTGATGGTTTATTTTCCCTCTCCATAACAAGTAAGTCGCATCGCGGCTTGTTTTCATCGCTGAACAGCAATATTCTCAATTTGGTAGTTGTCTTGTCATCTTATACCCCTGTCACACTATGACGTAACAAGCGAACGTGAGCCTAACGTGGCGATTTTTTGTCATTACGTTGATGTATGTTGGATTACGTTATGATGACGTCATAATGACATTAGACTGACGTCGAGCTACGTCACATTACGTCGAGTTATGTCGAGGTTTTGGACATGTTCAAAAATTTCGACGTAGCTCGAACGTAAGGGTTTACGTTCGCCGTACGTTCTGTTCACGTTCAGTGAACGTCAATGACGTTAAACGGACATTTTTCCAACGCTGCTCACTACGTTCAACTACGTTCCACTACGTTGACCCACATTAAACCGAGTGCAAATGCACACGTGGTGTAATGGGAACGTCAGGAGAATGTCAGGAGAACGTGTATTCAACGTACGTTCAACGTCTCATGACGTAGGTAACGTCACATAACGTTCTTCTGGCGATGGAATAACGTTCATAACGTTGCGTGAGCATAGTGACGTTGTCCTCTCTCGTTGAATGACGGTATCACTACGCTTTACCGACGTTACACTCTCGTCCACTACACTGCATCCACGTTCAATTTGTGCCCAAATTTGCATACTACACCGAGAAGTTCAACGTTCTTCACGTTCTCCCTATGTTGACGTCATTACGTCGTAGTCTGACATGGCCATTAGCTCTATTAACAGTAAAAGGTTATGTGTCTGGTTTTTTTTTACTTTCACATTTTTTCCAGTGTATTTGAAAAGTAACGATTGACCGATCTCATGCAGGGCGCTTTCAGATGCAATCAAAGGTCACTGCTGGGAGATTGCGATTGCATGAAATGTGTACTGAATGAACCACTGGAGGTGCAAAGACGATCCACCAGCACAGCTGTACAAAAATTGTTTATGGGTCATCGACATAGTAAGTTTGTTAGCATGTAGCATGCTCTATCAATAATTGGTAATTAATTAGTTAATAATAATTCATTAAGAATATTTCCTATACAATAATAATAGATTTCATTATATCCTTGACTCAAGCTTTCTCTTCAAAGTTTGTTATTGTGTAATAATAGCTTGGGTCAAGGATTTGAGGGTTTTTAGGGTTCTTGAAGACCTGGAAAATCATGGAATTTCATAATTCTGGATACCAGGCCTGGAAAGTCCTTGAAAATCCTTGAAAATGGAAAATCATGACTTTTTTAACGCCTATTTTATTTGTTAATAGTTGGGGTGTCATGTGCATATGTTCTTTATTCATTAATCAGTCATGTTTGTATTTAAGTGATGTTTGTGGGTTTGTTATCCCTCCCCCTAATTTTTATATTAAAACTATACATACCTTCATTGTTTTTTGTATGCTTATTTACACTTCACATCTTACACTGTGAATCGACTATGAATACAGCCGCGTTTCAAGGTACTTCAATTTAATAAACGTCTTAAAAACATCCTGGAATTTTTGCACTGAAAGGTCCTGGAAAGTCCTGGAATTTGATGTGTCAAAATGGATATGAACCTTGGATATATATATATATATATATATATAGTGAACATCGTCTCTCTCTTCGACGTAGTAAGGTTGTCATCATGAAGCATCGCTATGTCAATAACTGGTAATTAATTGGTCACGTGACAACATTCCTTTTCCCCAGCTGCTTATTCCATTAGGAGAGTGGAGAGGAGGGGCGATGCCAAATCCATTTAATCAAAAGTCGTCTGGTGTCTTTGGTAGTTCGGATGAAGGCTGCGTGAGGGCGTGTCGGTCAGACAGTGCTCTAGTGAAAACCGGTTAGGATGTTTGTTTGTTGGGCTTTTAGGTCCTGGCAACAGCTAAGGCCATATCCGAATGGGGATAGTTGGGATGGGGTGGGGCTGAGGGGGTGTATGGGATAGGTCGGCTGCAAGCTTCTTCTTTTTTCTTTCTTTTTTTTGTAAATATTTTATTCATCTGAATACATATTTTGTCAGCGCTGAGCCACTGGTCTTCCAGCTGTTGGAGCGATCCAATTAATTTGACTGCAGGGTGGTATAAATGTAGCCATTATTGACAAGTCATTTTACTGCACAGTGTTATGAATGTAGCCTTTATTGACAAGTCATTTTACTGCAGGGTGGTATAAATCTAGCCTTTATTGACAAGTCATTTTACTGCAGGGTGGTATAAATGTAGCCTTTATTGACAAGTCATTTTACTGCAGGGTGGTATAAATCTAGCCTTTATTGACAAGTCAATTTACTACAGGGTGGTATAAATGTAGCCTTTATTGACAAGTCATTTTACTGCAGGGTTGTATAAATGTAGCCTCTATTGACAAGTCATTTTACTGTAGGGTGGTATAAATATAGCCTTTATTGACAAGTCATTTTACTGCAGGGTGGTATAAATGTAGGCTTTATTGACAAGTCATTTTACTGCAGGGTTGTATAAATGTAGCCTCTATTGACAAGTCATTTTACTGTAGGGTGGTATAAATGTAGCCTTTATTGACAAGTCATTTTACTGCAGGGTGGTATAAATGTAGCCTTTATTGACAAGTCATTTTACTTCAGGGTGGTATAAATGTAGCCTTTATTGACAAGTCATTTTACTGCAAGGTGGTATAAATGTAGCCTTTATTGACAAGTCATTTTACTGCAGGGTGGTATAAATGTAGCCTTTATTGACAAGTCATTTTACTGCAGGGTGGTATAAATGTAGCCTTTATTGACAAGTCATTTTACTGCAGGGTGGTATAAATGTAGCCTTTATTGACAAGTCATTTTACTGCAAGGTGGTAATGTAGGTGCCTTTATTGACAAGTCATTTTACTGCAAGATGCTATAAATGTAGCCTTTATTGACAAGTCATTTTACTGCAGGGTGGTATAAATGTAGCCTTTATTGACAAGTCATTTTACTGCAGGGTGGTATAAATGTAGCCTTTATTGACAAGTCATTTTACTGCAAGATGCTATAAATGTAGCCTTTATTGACAAGTCATTTTACTGCAGGGTGGTATAAATGTAGCCTTTATTGACAAGTCATTTTACTGCAGGGTGGTATAAATGTAGCCTTTATTGACAAGTCATTTTACTGCAAGGTGGTATAAATGTAGCCTTTATTGACAAGTCATTTTACTGCAGGGTGGTATAAATGTAGCCTTTATTGACAAGTCATTTTACTGCAGGGTGGTATAAATGTAGCCTTTATTGACAAGTCATTTTACTGCAGGGTGGTATAAATGTAGCCTTTATTGACAAGTCATTTTACTGCAAGATGCTATAAATGTAGCCTCTATTGACAAGTCATTTTACTGCAGGGTTGTATAAATGTAGCCTTTATTGATGTCATTTTACTGTAGGGTGGTATAAATATAGGGTGGTATAAATATAGCCTTTATTGACAAGTCATTTTACTGCAGGGTGGTATAAATGTAGCCTTTATTGACAAGTCATTTTACTGCTTGGGTGTATGTAGTAGCTTTATTGAAAAGGTCATTTTACTGCAGGGTGGTATAAATGTAGCCTTTATTGACAAGTTTTTATGCAGGGTGGTATAAATGTAGCCTTTATTGACAAGTCATTTTACTGCAAGATGCTATAAATGTAGCCTTTATTGACAAGTCATTTTACTGCAGGGTGGTATAAATGTAGCCTTTATTGACAAGTCATTTTACTGCAGGGTGGTATAAATGTAGCCTTTATTGACAAGTCATTTTACTGCAGGGTGGTATAAATATAGCCTTTATTTCACTGCAGTAATGACTGGATGTGGTGGCTGAATTGAGAGAGCACAGGCTCCAGTGTGGAAGGTCGGGAGTTCAAAACCCAGCCGAGTAAAACCAATGGCTAACAAAACTGATAGTTCTCACTACTTAGCGTGACACTCGGATAGACCAGGTTAGCTCAGAATCAGGATAATGTGACTCAGTGGGAAATCCGGCCAAGGTGGTGTTGGCCTGGTCTGATAGATGTTGCCAGAATATAAAACCCCAACTCACAAACAAATGACCAAAAAAATAACCCCCCCAAAAAAAACCCATAAAAATATCAACATTTAAAGATAAATGTTGTACTTTAATGAAAGCCCCCCCCCCCCCCCCCCCTGCCGTACGTGTGTAGACATGACATGTTGAAAACTTTGCATGCCCCCCCCCCCCCCCCTAATGTATTTGTCTCAAAATATGGCAGAGACTCAAAACCATCGGACTATGCAACTTTAAAGAGGCGGAGAAAAGTGTCTGCCTTGAGATGCGTGATGAGGCTGAAATGCGCCCATGTCATGCTAGTAGGTGTGTGGTAACGATGGTTACCAAGCTAGCATCAGTCAGCACACACACACGCGCACGCACGCACACACACACAGGCACACACACACACACAGGCACGCGAAGTGCTCGGGGGGGGGGGGGGGGTGACGTGGTGTGTGGAGGTGGGGGTGCTAAATTCAGACCATTGTCATTATCCTAACTAGGTTGAGAATATAGGACCCACATAACTTTATGCATGTAAATTAGAGTTTAAATATATTTCACATGCAATCTTTTAAAAATAATGGCTGAGTTTTAAATCAGATTGTGTGGTTGATGAACTCCTGCTATGTGCCAAGACATTTTTTTTCAATGTACAGACTTGTTAGTGGCTTTTTATAATAATTTTTTTTGGTAGTCTAATCTGACTGGCTGCCCAATGATAGGACATTTGCTATGTCAGGACAACATTGGTCTGGATACCGAGTTGTCCATTGAGGTCACACCAGACGGGATGGCCGAATGAGTTGAGCGTTCGTCTCCCGTTTTGGTAGATCTCCCTCTCCCAATCATTATCCCTCCCCCTCTCCCTCTCCCTCTCCCTCTCCCTCTCCATCTCCCTCTCCCTCTCCCCCTCCCTCTCCCTGTCCCTCTCTCTCCCTCTCTCTCCCTTTCCCTCTCTCCTCCCTTTCCTCTCCTCTCCCCCCCTCTCCCTCTCCCCCTCCCCTTCCTCCCTCCCCCTCCCTCTCCCCCTCCCCCCCCCCTCCCCCTGCCCCCCGCCCTCTCCTCCCTCCCCCCTCCCCCTCCCTCTCCCTCCCTTTCCCTTTCCCTCTCCCTCTCCCTCTCCCCCTCCCCCTCCCTCTTCCCTCTCCGTCCCTTCCCTCTCCCTCCCTCTCTCCCTCTCCCTCTCCTCTCCCTCTCCCTCTCCCTCTTCCCTCTCCTCTCCCTCCCTCTCCCTATTCCCTCTCCCTTGCCCTCTCCTCTCCCACTGCCTCTCCCACTCCCTTCTCCCATCCCTCTCGCTCTCCTCTTCCCCCTCCCTCTCTCGCTCTCCCTCTCCCTCTCTCCATCTCCCTTTCCCTCTCCCTCTCCCTTTCCCTCTCCCTCTCCCTCTCATCTTACCCTTCCCCCAACAATACGTTTCCTAATTCTAATAATTCCCAACAACCTGGAAGTAGCTGACGTGGGCGGATGTGTGGGCTGTTGTGCAGGACATAGCTTCCCTCCAAAGAATGTCAATTTGTGGTTTGGGGTTCCCTCCTCCCCCTACCTCCCTCTCCTCCTCCCCTACCTCCCTCCTCCCCCTCCCCTACCTCCCTCCCCCTACTTCCCTCACCCTCCCTCTCCCTGTCCCTCCCCCTCCCTCTCCCCCTCCCTCCCCTCTCCTCTCCCTCCCCCTCCCTCCCCCTCTCCCTCCCCTCCCCCCTCCCCCTCTCCCCCCTCCTCCCCTCCCCTCTCCCTTCCCTTCTCCTCTTCTCCCCCTCCCTTCCCTCCCCATCCTATCCCTCCCCCTCCCCTCCCTATCCATCCCCCCCTTCCCTATCTCCCCTCTCTCCCCTCTCCCTCCCTCTCCCTCCCTATCCCCTCTTCCCCCTGCTCCCTCCCTATCCCTCCGCTCCCTCCCTATCCCCCCCTCTCATCCCTATCCTCCCATCCGCCCTATCCCTCCCCTTCTCGCTCCCCTCTCCCTCTCCTCTCCCTCTCCTCTCCTCTCCTTCCCTCTCCCTCCCCCTCCCCTCCCCCCCCCCTCCCCCTCACCCTCCTTCCTCCCCACCCCCCCCTCCTACTCGCACCACCCCCACCCTCCCTCCCCTCGCTCAGTGCGGGGCTTCCCCTCCTCACGGCCCAATATCGGGAGACTGTGCCCGGCTGGTTGTGGTTCCTCGCCAATCCCGTCGTTTGGGAATCACATCGCACACAGTGTATGAGTGCTATGAGTGCTATGACTCATATTCTTCACGGAACACTAATGGCAGTTCCTCTATTTGTGGATTGGGAGTGCGTGGGCAGTGCACGTCGCTGTAAATAGGTCACGCTTCACATTCCTTTGTCACTCAGGCGTGAATATTGCGCGCCCCTCTACTTCCGGAAACTTACCAGGTCACGATTGGATGGTGACCCCTGGCTCTCTCCCCTCTCCTCTCCTCTCCTCTCCTCTCCTCTCCTCTCCTCTCCTCTCCTCTCCTCTCCTCTCCTCTCCTCTCCTCTCCTCTTCCCCTCCCTCCTCTCCTCTCCTCTCCTCTCCTCTCCTCTTCCTCTCCTCTCCTCTTCCTCCTCCTCTCCTCTCCTCTCCTCTCCTCTCCTCCTCCTCTCCCCTCTCCCTCTCCTCATCCTCCTCCTCCCCTCTCCTCTCCTTCCCTCTCCACTCCTCTCCCTCCTCTCCCTCTCCTCTCCTCTCTCTCCTCTCCTCCCCTCCTCCCCTCCCCTCCCCCCTCCCCTCCCCTCTCCTCTCTCCTCTCCTCTCTCCTCTCCTCTCCTCTCCTCTCCTCTCCTCTCCTCTCCTCTCCTCTCCTCTCCTCTCCATGTTTACACTTCAAATATCACCTACGTTAGTGGGAGTGCGGGGTGGGGGCGTGAGTGGTGCATGGAGAGCAGGGTGTAAAACTGGGCCTGAGCAGCTCGGCATTGTCTGAGCTGCTCAGGGGGCCGTTTGCAAAGAAGAGCACGTGACATGCTCCATACACAGATATGGAAGGAGATAGATGAGGGCATGGTCTGCTGCCGGTTCCTTACCAAGGATAGGGTCCTGAAGTAGGTGTATAGTGAGGGAGATAATGGATACGATATATGTAGTATGTATATATATATACTCGCTATATATATTATATATACCAATCGGTAGAGTGCAGGCCTCATGTGTGATAGGTCAGTAGTTCAATTCACGGCCTAGTCAAACCAATGACTTACAAAATTGATACTTGTCGCTTCCTAGCCAGGCGCTCGCCATTATCAGGATATGGCAAGGATGGGTTGGTTCGATGTCAGGATAAAGTGACTGAATGGAATTTCAGGTCATGGTGCTGGTGGACTGGTCTCCCAGTGAGGTAGCATTATAAACGTGCCATGAGTGTGAACTATCACAAGTTAGTACCGGTGCGGATATGACCTTATGTGTTGCCAGGACGTAAAACAACTTTTTCACAATTATCGAAAATGATTATTCATTGTTTGTATATCTTGAAACTCCCTACTCTCCGTAAGATATTTAGGGTCCAATCAAGGATAAGAGTCTGTGTGATTATTGCTGTCATTCGCACCTAAATGTTGTTCTCAGTGACATAGGTCAGGAAATACTTACATAGTTATAGCCCTGTCACATTATGACGTGTCTCGCCGGCGCGCCGCCAACGCGCAAAATCACTTTTCGGCGTCAGCGCAACGTATTGGTAGCGTGCGGCTGACGTTATGGTAAAAGTTTGGCGCGCCGACCTGATATGACCTTAGATGTTGGTAGGACATAAAACAACAAAAAGCAACCATTTGATGCACCGTGTGGTAACGACCCTCACGCGCGCGCGGCATCTGCCTAGCATTCGCATAACGTTATTCCAGCGATCTCCATGTGCTCCTAACGTAGCCATAATATTGGCTGTCACGCGTTGTCAGTCGTCAAAAGTTTTGCGCAAGCACAAAACTTTGCCGATCCGATGACGCGTATCGCCGTCCATCAACGAATACCAACGCGCATCTACCGCGCGCGTAACGCTTCCAGATGTCTCCCAACGTTTTGCCAAAAAGTGACACACGTTGGCGCGAAACGTCGTAATGTGACAGCACCATTAGGTAGGCTTTCTCAGTGAAACAACAGGTTTAGACTAACGAGTCGCTAATTATAGAGAAGGATTATAAAGACGCAGCTCACTGTAATAGCGATCCCCAAGGAAAGTATCGCAAAGCCTACCTTGACAAACATCTCTTCGACTATGCGTCATAACCCATGTAATTGTACCAATCCCTTCCATATGGGACATCACAGAATGTGATATTTGAGCTCTAACCTAGTAGCTAGGCACTGATCTGTTCAGAACCACAAAACCAAGTGTCTGTTTATTCTTACGACTTCTAATTGAAGTACAGTTGATAGTTCTAGAATGTGAATACTTTGTTAAGGCGTGGTGAATATTCATGTAAAGAGTGTATGTAAAAATCAGGTGACCAGACCATTAACAAAGGCTTTCTGGGTACGATGAAGTCAATAAACAAGTACATAGCAACCAGTGTTTGTGTGTAAAATGTTATGTGTCATACCAGTGCACATGGGATGGGTTTGTTTGTTGTTGTTTTTTAACCCTAGCAACATCTAAGGTCATATCAGGACAGGGGAGCGGGACGTAGCTCAGGCAATAGTGTGTCCACCTGTGATGGTATGGGTCATCCGATCGAATCCTGCTCAGTGGACCCATTTTCAGTCTGGGCTATTTTCCATTCCAACCCGTGGTCCACAACTGGTTCATCAAATGCTGCGGTATGTGTTGTCCTGTCTGTGGGAAAATGCATATAAAAGATCCCTTGCTGCTTATCGGAAAGAATAGCCTATGTGGCTGCAGCAGGTTTACTCCACAGACAAATATGTCAGAATGACCATATGGTTGACATCCAATAGCCGATGATAAAAATCAATGCGCTCTAGAGACGTCATTAAATAAAACAAGCTTTGCTTTTATCAGGACAGATACTGGCTTGTGACAGTGCACACTCATGGTGACTTTATTGTGCTGCCCCACTGGGAGACTAGGCTGCTGACACCATGACCTGATATCCCAAACAGTCGCATTATCCTGACGCTGAGCTAACCGGTCCTCGCCCTACCTTATTAGTGCCAAGCGCCAGGTTAGGTCGCAACAAGTATCAATTTTATAAGTCGTTGGTTTAACTCGGTTGGCATTCGAACTCCTGACCTTCTGCATGGGAAGCCTGCCACGTCCGGTCACATGGTATGGGTGAATTTCCATGTTAAGCGAGGGTAATAATAATAAGCATTCATCGCGATGATGTCAGTGATGAAAAGACTCACAACCATGTGCGCCTCATGACAGGATAATTTGTAGCACTTTTTTGTTATCATTAAAGTTGCATAGTCCGATGGTTTTGAGTTTGTGCAATTTCTTTTTATATAAGTACATTAGGTTGATAACTATTACTTTAGTTTGAAGTAAATTGACTTTAAAATGACTAACTTAGGTGATATTTGAAGTGTAAACATGCCAAAATAATTTTGGTGTGCTGGTCGAAAATCTGAGCAGCATTTTCTGTGGGAAATGTCTGATAGAGGATTTCCACAGGCAGCACACCCTGTGGTGCCAGTTGCAAGAACAATTCTTGTGGCTAGTATCCTCTGTGAAAAATGTCTTATAAGAGGATTTCAACCATCAACCCGACCTCTGATGCTATTGTGAAGAACTAGTCTTGTAGGTAGCAACTCACTGTGCAACATGCTCTAATGAAAATGTCTTATAGAGGATTTCAACCACCAAACCCGACCTCTGATGGCAGTGTGAAGAACTAGTCTTGTAGGTAGCAACTCACTGTGCAACATGCTCTAATGAAAATGTCTTATAGAGGATTTCAACCACCAAACCCGACCTCTGATGGCAGTGTGAAGAACTAGTGTTGTAGGTAGCAACTCACTGTGCAACATGCTCTAAAGAAAATGTCTTATAGATGATTTCAACCACCAACCGGCTCTCTGATGGCAGTGTGAAGAACTAGTGTTGTAGGTAGCAACTCACTGTGCAACATGCTCTAATGAAAATGTCTTATAGAGGATTTCAACTACCAACCCGCCCTCTGATGGCATTGTGAAGAATTAGTCCTGTGGTTACAGTTCACTGCGCATGCCCTGTGGAAAAGGCCTGCTTTCTATATGCTTTGGTTATTATTATGAGTACAAGCGGAGTTGTATACAACGTGTCGCGTGGTAGTTAATGTTATAGTCACTCAGTGCTCATGAATTGTTCATACCCTTGAATAATAGAGCCGTGATGTTGCATCTGTTTATATGCTTAGCTGCCATGGCAAAGCAACATGACAGCGATTACTGTCATCATTGCTGCTACATTTCCAGGTGGCTAGCGTTTAAGATCATATGTAGTTAACAGGGAGCATTTTGTTTTGAAAATTTTGATTAGCAACAATTGCTAATCAAATTGGAAATTGATTGATGATCTACATAACTTGTAACACGATTCGCGACACAATACCGAATAAAATGCTGCCTCCTTGGAGATTTTGATTAGCAACAATTGCTAATCAATTTGGAAATTGATTAGCGATGTATATAACCTGTATCGTGACATGATACCGAACAAAATGTTCCCTGGATAAGTATCTAATTCTGAAGGTGACTTTTGAAGTCATCAACACGGAGGAAGAATTGTGGTTATTAAAGTTGCGTCATCCGATGGTTTTGAGTTTCGATCATTTTCTGAGATAAATATGTTAGGTTGATCATTATAATCTACCTTACTTTAGTCTGAAGTAACTTTGCTTTAAATGATATTGTGAAAACTTGCTAAATTAGTTTTGGGATGCTTGCCAAAACTCTAATCCCATTTGAACACGTGTTACTGCGTAGAAGGGAATACTAAGTCAATTTAATAAAACCTGTTAGTGCTAAAGCCTATGGTTTCTGAATTTCTGTGTGGTTGGGGGGGGGGGGGGAGCAGGGGAGGTGGGGGGGGGGCCTGTCAGGTTGTTTAGCATAGGCTGTTCCCTATTTAAGACATGCCCGCTTGCGATGTGGAAGGTCATGGTTTCGATCCCCGGCTGAGGCAATTCAGTAGTGGCACTTGTCGCTGCCACGCCCGGTACTGTGCATTTGTAAGATAGGATAGGATAGGATATGGACCAGTTGCCTCAGTGTCAGGATAATGTGACTTGAGTGGTATGTTATTCCATGGCCTGGTACTTGTGGCATGATATTTCGCTGAGGCAGCACTATTAAGTAGCCATGAGTACGCACTGTCACACAGTTGGTACTCGTACCGATGTTGGTACTCGTGCCGAATTCAGTTGTCGCTAGGACATAAAACCCCAATCAGTCTCTGGCAGTGTAGATGATAAACACTGAATTTCTAATTCCCTGCAAGATCGCTGATAGATGGCCGGGGGGGGGGGGGGGGGAAGCTTTCTGTCAATTGTCATGTTTTTAATGTATCTGCATTACCAGCTGGAAACTGATTGAAAAGTTTAAAGTTGCACAGTCCGATGGCTTTGAGTTTCTGTCATTTTCTGAGATAAATATATTAGGTTGATCATTATATTCTACCTTAATTTATTTTGAAGTAACTTTGTGGGATATTTGAAGTGTAAACATGCTAAGCCAATGCTGACATGATTGTCAAACCTCCCACCCCATAGGCTTCATAAAAAGGGAAATCTTGTTTTATTTAACGATGCCTCTAGAGCACATTGAGTTTCATCATCGGCTATTGGACATCAAACATATGGTCATTCTGACATATTTCTTTAGAGGAAACCCACTGCCGCTACATAGGCTACTCTTTCCGATAAGCAGCAAGGGGTCTTTTATATGCACTTTCCCACAGACATGACAACACATACCACAGCCTTTGATGAACCAGTCGTGGACCACTGGTTGGAACGGAAAATAGCCCAAACTGCAAATGGTCCCATTGAGCGGGATCGATCGGATTATACGCTTCAGCAGTAACAGGTTCTATTAAATTGGCTTAATATCGTTTCGATGCAACAAAAGATGCTTAATAAGCACACCAGTATCTAAGTTGGATACGTAGGGTCCAAATCTAGATAAGTGTTTTGGTTTTAAAAATGTGATGCTTTTATCAGACTATGCAGCTTTAAGCGAGAAGAGGAACAAAAGGAGGTCATGCCTCTACTGGACCAGCCCCGTCCGGATTCATCCAGTGTTTGCCGGCAGGAGCGGGATCTACTTATTATGGGGCGCGGGGGGGGGGGGGTGGGGGGGTATGGGGGGGGGGGCTGGGGCGGGGTTAGGGGTTGATCGGATAGGGGGAGGTGTTGAAGAGGGGGTGATGGGGGGGGGGGGGGGGGTTAGAGGGGTGATGGGGTGTGGGTTAGGAGCTGGTCTGCGGAGGGGTGGTCGGGGGGGGGGGGGGGGGGGGAGTCTGTGGAGAGGGGGTGGTCATGGGGTGACAGTGATGGGGGTTGGTTCTGGAGGTAGGGTTATGGGGGGGGTGGTGATGGGGTGAGGGGACGGTCTGGTGGATGGTGATGGCGTGGATCTGGGGGGGGGTGGTCGGCGGTGAGAGGGGGTGTGGGTGTTTGGGCGGTGTCTGGGGTGGATGGGGCAGGGGGATGGTGGGGGTGGGTCCGAGGAGGGGTGGTTCTGGTGGGATGGGGGTGAGGATGATGGGGGTGGCCTCGGGTGAGGGTGAGGGGGTGATGGAGGTGGGTCTGGGGGGAGGAGGAGTAGGATGGGCGGGGGGGGGGGGGGGGGGGGGGTGATGGCACCAGGTCAAAACAGTGGTACACGCTCACCGTCCACTCCTCGTAATTATATGACTGCCGTGTATCACACGAGAACCACTTTTGAGCCTCATTGATCGGAGAGTGGAAATTCCTGCTCCAGATTGGTGAAGAATGAGGTCTGTGGTCAAGTGAAAGATAGCATGGAGGAGGGGGAAGGTGCGGGGGGGAGGTCATAAGGTCATCACTACATATCGGTATTTGGAGTATTTGCAGTGCACACATACAAAGTCAGTGAAATAAGCACAAAAAAACTTCACTAGTCCATATTACAAGTCTGGTTTGATTTTCACTTGTCCGTCTGAATTGTCAATTGTCTACAGTACTTACCTTTATTATCTCAGTTAACCTCCACGGTTATGGGAATAAAACTACACAAATAAATCAAAATGACAAAACAAATATCATGAAATGATAAATAATGTCAATTTTCACTTGTCCAACGGAAAAGCTCAAGCCATATTCTGCTTGTCTGCGCCCACTCTCACTTGGTTCGGACAAGTGGACAAGCGCTTATTTTAAATTCTGGTATGGAACCTTAAATTATTCTCAATCCCCGATCAATAGTGCTTCGCGATAAATGCCCGTGCAGTGTACGTGAGCCTTAGATGTTTGTACCGCCTGAACCCTTGTCTGGTCCCAGCCACAACAAAGATCAAAGATCGATTCTCAGTCCCCGATCAAAGGTCGACGACTGATATCTAATTTGTGGATCATCAACCAGTAAATGGATGCTTTGACTGACCATGGCGTGAATTACTACTAAGACAAAATTCAAAAGACTTGAATCAAATTGGACTAGTGCTGTCCAGCAGTGAAAACAAGTTTAAACACACTTATAGTTATAGACCGTTCTGGGCAGGGTTAAATAAATTCATCACCAAAGATTTAAAAAAAATAAAAAATGTTAATCTCCATTAAAATTGGTAGTTTCTTTTTTGCTTAGCCAATTTGTAAAGTGATAAGAAAAATTAACTTCTGAAAAAAAATAAAAAATAGAGAACTGTGACTCTCATGTGAAGATACCAGGGCCCGTATGCAGGAGCCGGTGGTATTCGGTGGTAGCGAGCCAAAACGGTGTTAGGTTTGAATTTCCCGGGATGGGGCGAAAAATGGTATGCACGAAGTGGTGATAGGCCTAACACCAAAAGCTTACCCGGTGTTACCCTACCCCTGATAGATAGGTGGTATAGCGAGTTCATTAGGCCCAAATCTATTCAATGCTGTCATATTTAATAGAATTACATACGCAATAAGTGAAATTTGATTAAATTAATCCTAAAATCGAAGCGAGATTAACGCTGCTGCCGCAAAGACGGCGATATTAATATTGTCGAATCGACGAATGCAAGCAACAGCCGGCGTCACCGCCAGTATGGAAAGTGACGTCGATGCGGCGGCGGCGATTTGTTTACTTTACGTTCGTCGATTCGAAAATATAACTATTAATATCGCCGCCAATGCGCCGGTAGCCTTAATAACGCTTCGAATTTAGGGTTAAATTGATAAAATTTCACTTATTGCGTATGTAATTCTGTTAAATATGGTCGCATTGAATATATTTAAGCGTAATATATGGGTACAGACGCAGAGGGATTTCCCAAATCTATAAATAAATTCACGGGTAGCTATAATCAAAGTGTTACGCGCTCCTGCATACGACTTGACACAGTTCTCAACGTAGGTGCCCGGTAATAGGCTGTAACACCAAAACCCGCTACCACCGACTCCTGCATACAGGCCCTGGTGAACAATCCGATGGTTTTGAGTTTCTGCCTTTTTCTTCTTCTTTTTTATAGCTAAATATATTAAATTGGTAATTATAATGTACTTTACTTTTAGTTAGTTTGAAAAATCTTTTTTTTCTTTTACGCGGTTGACTTTGGACATATTTCAAGTGTTAAATGTGCTGAATTAATTCCAGTGTGCACACTGTCTCCACGCATTGAGTGAGACGCATGGCATCCAGTGTTGACTCCTGCTTGTTTAAGCACCTTGATAGTCCACCTTGCGAGAGTGTCTCTCGAGATCGCTTTATGTGGCCATATAAAGCTGATTAGTAGTTGTCTGGAATTTCTAATTCCGCGTGACTTGGATATGTACACCCTAATGGTTGAAACTACACATATCCGTTTATCCTCCGGAAAACTAGTAACATGTACTGTGGACAGTGGGATCCCTGTACGATTTGATTTAAGTAATGTATGTAAATCAAATGTAGCTTCATCCTTATCTATTTCTAGTCCATCTAGTGAAAGTGCCACAATGGTTTGGCCTCTGTCCTGTAAGTAGCAGTAATAAAACTGCTAAATTAAATCCTAGGTCTTTCATTGACAAATGTCTGTTGCTAGGCCATGACTTGAATAACTTGAATACTATTGACACACCCCAAAACCTATTGTATTTAGGTTTGGGTGGGTTTCTTTCATACACCGATCTAATGAACCAGTGTACCAACTGATGTTTCCCAACGGTTTGTCCATCTAGTCTTGGTAGAATAATGGATACTGCACATCTCGCTGGGTAATAGCACCGAATCCTAGTCCTTCATCTTCTAAAATTCTTAGAAATCGTAACACTTTTGCTGTTTTAGGTTTTAACGGTTTGACTCCTTTGAGAAGGCATTGAAGTCCCCATTTCTTTAAATAACTTGTGTATAATTTCACTGTTCCTTTTCTTCAGTCATGCAATATAAGCCTTTCTTGTACTTAATGTTTCCTTAGAAAAGGAATGCCAAAAGGGGTGTTGTCGACACGTCTCCATGGACTGTTAGTAGTCCTTGACGTTGAAGGTTGTTCCTTTCCCTTGGGAAGCTCATCAAGTCTCTTGCTGCTGATGTTATTGCCGCTAGCCATGGTTGTGTTTGTACTATGAGTACTGCGTGTATGTGATCCATCTTGATCTTCCTGGCGACTCTGCTGATAATGCTGGATGGGGGGAATATGTAATAAAATTTATTATTCAAAATTAATGAAATTCAGCTACTCTTCAAGCTTCTGGTTCTGGATGCCAAGACACATATTTTGGTAACTTTTTGTTGTTGCGTGATGCATAGTGATCGATGTCTGGGCTTGCCCCATTTGTGACAAATACTGTCGAAAATGTTGTGGTTCAATGACCATTCTAAATGGTCATGGAAGTGTCAGCTTTTCCCGTCAGCCAAAGTGTTTTGACTGCCTGGAATATGTGCTACTGTTAGCCATATTTAATGTTTCTCTGCCCAATCCCAAATGAGTTTAGCCAGATCGTTACATTGTTTGGAGGACCAGACAGGATGGCTGAATGAGTTACAGCATCCGTCTCCCGTGCTGGTAGATCATGGGATCGTGGGTTCGAACCCTGGTTGAGTCAAACCAATGACTTAAAAATTGATACTTGTCGCTTCCTAGCCAGGCGTTCGGCATTATTAGGACAGGGCAAGGACTGGTGTGTGTGTGGTTGTGTGGTGGGTGGTTGGTGTGGGTTGGTTTGTGGGGTGTGTGGTGTGTGTGGTGTTGTTGTTGTGTTGTGGTGTTTGTTTGGGGGTTTTTTGTGTGTGTTTGTTTTGTTGTTTTTGTTTTTGGGTGTGTGTGGGGTTGGTTGGTTGTTTATTAATGTGGTCGGCGATTTCATCTTCCATCCAATGGCCACCTGTTGTCTGTTGGTCTCTATGGGCCCCCCAGCCTTCTAAGGAAGCATCTGTTGTGTGACTGTAGTGTTATGCCTGGTACACACCTACCGTATAGGATTCGCGCACTAAAACTGTGCGACTCGACCCGACCCGCTTAAAACTGAAAACGGGCCGATTCATTTTTCGAATCGCGAATCGCAATCGTAATTGGCCGGTTTTATCCCTAAAACTGAGGTTTTATGCACAAATCGCAATCTTTTTTTGTGTGCGAAACGGGCAGTTTTAGATCGTATACGGTAGGTGGGTGCGCACAAACGGTAGGTGTGTACCAGGCATTAGGCTCTCCCATCATAATTGGGTTGAGTGAGTTGTTTATGTGTGAAAGCCACCAAATTATATCGTTTTGGCCTTCTGGGCGAAATTGTCATAGCGCTCAAAATTTCATTGAGGGTGAGCCAGAGCCTAGTTTTTATCTATCTCTAAGGATTTTATATGGGCCTGGCCATATAAGATAGCTGGTGCGTAACCTTGGTTTGCCTTTTCTTTGACGTGCCCGTTCTGGTGATGGCGACCTTTGTGCCCACGCTGGCGGTGTGACGTCTTCATCAGCACTGAGTGCATGAGTTGCCTCTGCCTTACTCCACTTCATAGCCATGGCTCTGAGACTGTGAGTAAAAAGAAGAACAATGATTAGGCATTGTCTTAGGCGGAATAGCACACTGATAATTAGAGTATAATTATACTAGGTGTGTATTTATTTGCGTTAAACCGATTTTTAACGCTGGTGTATGGCTAACAGACAGTCGCAGGATGACGGTTTGGCTAACCAACCGATCCAAACAAGGGGTAGGGACCAGTGTAGCGGTGCCCTCCCACACTCTAAGTACCTATAAACTTGTCCCACCTGTGGCTTTCTTTGCCAACAAGTTGAAGAAAATACTATAGGACTCAGAGGTACGCCTTAACAAGAATAACAAATAGGGAATCTTAATGAGACCCAGGGAATGAATCCCTAATGATGTAACTGGCTCCTGCCAAACATCTCTCCGTTCAGCAACGGGCGGCTTAATTAATAACTAAACAATGAAAGCATTGTTCTATCAATCATGCCAAATACAATCGAAACTAAGCTGTAAAACAGTAATAACTTATCGAAAAGTTTTAAAAGACTTTGTACTTTGTATGCTAACATGAACTAAAGCAACGTAACGACTTTGAAAGATACTAACCTGTTTGGTTTTGTAGTAAATGTAGAAAAACTGCCAGAGCTGCTCACAAGACGTCCTCCTGCTGTGAGCTGATTATGCTAATTGCTGGACCCTGATGTGCTTGCTTCTCCCTGGGCTACGAGTAGCCAGAGGCATAGTACCGAGGTAAAATATAAGTTATAACTGTCTTTTAATACTCGCATAAGTCATAATTGGGGTGCTCAGGTGCACATGAAGCTAGTGACTGACAGATATTGAACTGATAATGACAGGCGCCAGGTGTGCGTCTGCAATGTGCGGCCGGGATTCGATCCTTATCAGTAGCTGACAAGAGCCTTATCTTCAAGTCTGGCGCCGCCCTGACATGACCTTAAATGCTGCTAGGACGTTCCGTGTGAGCATTCATGTTTGTGCATAAGGTGCGCTTGTGTAGATGTAGATGTAGATGTAGATGGCGCTGCTGTAGCCCTTGCCCTGCAGAGTCGCTCCGCGCCCCGCACCGCCTCTCCCCTCCACTCCCCTCCCCTCCCCTCCACTCCCCTCCCCTCCCCCCCTCCCCTCCCCGCCACGCCCCAGACCCCGCCCCGCCCCTCCCCTCCCCCGCCCCGCCCTTCCCGCCCCTTCCCGCCCCTTCCCGCCCCCGCCCCGGCTGGGAGACGCTGGGTGCCTGGTGCAGGAGCAGCGCTCGGCCGGCCATCAGTCCGACCCTTGTGCCCGCCCGTGCATGACGCTACCCCCGCCGGCACCGGAAGCCAGCGAACCAGGCTCTTGACAGCGACAATAGCAATAACAGGAACAGCAGGCAGGAAGAGGAGCAGGAAGAGGAGCTGGAACAGGAGCGGGAAGAGGAGTGGGAAGACGAGCGGCATCGTGCACCATCTCCCATTGCTGATCGGAAGAGGAGTGGGAAGAGGAGCGGCATCGTGCACCATCACCCATTGCTGATCGATCCCCTGGTTGTGGGGTGAGGTGAGATGTGTGTGTGTGTCCGGGCAACAGCCGGGTGGAGGGCGTCTGCAGCCGGCACCAATACACAACAGGGTACCGGGTTTACCGCCTAACCCGTCGCCGCTAACAGGAGGCCTGTAGCCGTGGCACAGACCCAGCCCAGCCCAGCCCAGCCCAGCCCAGCCCAGCCCAGCCCAGCCCAGCCCAGCCCAGCCCAGCCCAGCCCAGCCCAGCCCAGCCCAGCCCAGCCCAGCCCAGCCCAGCCCAGCCCAGCCCAGCCCAGCCCAGCCCAGCCAGCCCAGCCCAGCCCAGCCCAGCCCAGCCCAGCCCAGCCCAGCCCAGCCCAGCCCAGCCCAGCCCAGCCCAGCCCAGCCCAGCCCAGCCCAGCCCAGCCCAGCCCAGCCCAGCCCAGCCCAGCGTCACCCAGCGTCACCCAGCGTCACCCAGCGTCACCCAGCCCCTCCCATCCCAGCCTCACACAGCCCCTCCCATCCCCCATTACCACTACAAAGAGATGGCCTAGTGAGTGGGGTTTGGCGTCCCATGCGCGCATTCCCCACGACTGGCCGCGGCGTATTTATATTATAATGCACCTTGCGTATAGTCACAGTGCACTCGGGCAGCACACAGTTTCCATAGCAACCGACTTGACGATGACGACTCACACCAATAAGATGGGGCCGGGCGAGTTGAAGATGCGCGACTTATTTACTGCCAGTCTGCTGAGTGAGCTCGGGCTGTCACGTGACGTGAAGGCATTTGATGTGAGGAAGGCTTATGACGTGACAGCGTGCAACGTGAGGAAACCATACAACATTGCAAAGCCATACGACATTGAGAAGCCATATGACATTGTGAAGCCATATAACATTGAGAACCCACATGACATTGCGAAGCCATATACCTTTAAGAAGCCACATGACATTGTGAAGCCATACAACTGTGAGAAGCCATATGACATTGCGAAGTCATATAACATTGAGAAGCCAAATAGAATAGGGAAGTCACATGACATTCGCAAGTCACATGATATTAGTGTGCCATCTGATATGACGGAGGTGAAGATGTCTTTAGGTGATAAGACAGGTAGTCATGGAAGCAGCTCTGTGTGGAATCCCAAGCTAGTGGGCGCCATGAGAGTACACATCACTCTCATCAGGTAAATAGCGCTATTTTTGGTAAATATGTGTTAATAAATTAAGTAGGTATGGCATGCGCAGAACAGTGACCATTCTGATCTTGTAACGGTATCTTACACTGAGTGAGTGTCTCACCGAGTGTGTGTCTGACACTGAGTGTCTCAAATTAAGTGAGTGTCTCACATCAAGTATGTGTCACATGTGAAGAGTGTCTCATGTGAAGTGAGTGTCTCACACAAGTGAGTGTCACGTGAAATGAGTGTCTCACCGAATGAGGGTCTCATGTGAAATGAGTTAATGAGTCTCACCGAGTGTCTCATGTGAAGTGAGTGTCTCATGCGAAGTGAATGTCTCATGCGAAATAAGTGTCTCTCACCAAGTGAGTGTCTCATGCGAAATGAGTGTCTCACACTGAGTGAGTTCTCACACCGAGTGAGTTCTCACACCAAGTGAGCTCTCACACTGAGTGAGTTGTCACACCGGGTGAGTTCTCACACCGAGTGAGTTTCTCATGCAAAGTGAATGTCTCACACCAAGTGAGTGTATCACACTAAGTGTCTCATACCGAGTGAGTGTCTCACCAAATGGACCAATCAGAGTGAACCACACTGAGTGGACCACACCAAATGGACCAATATCCGACAAGTATCAATTTTATAAGTCTTTGGTTTAACTCAGCTGGGCTTCAAACCCACGACCTTCCTCATGGCAAGCCACCAGCCCGCACTTTTACCATTTGAGCCACTCTGTGAATTGAAGATTTACTAAATGTACTGTTCGCCACCTGGGCATTTATTGTATGTATACCTCATCCTTAGCGACAATTTGGAGAAGTGTTTTCCCGAGTCTGGACTAACTTTCCAGCCCACTTGATGACCACTAAACAAATACCCAGTTAGCTTGTCAATGGGGTCGGGTGCGTGTGGATTGAAGTGGCGAAACCGCTACTTTACTTTCCGTTTTGTACAATTTCCGATGAGGCATATTTCAGATGCGTCTTCTATGTGGGTGTTGCGATCAGTTTGTGTACCGCTTTGTGCATTAGTAGCTTTAGAACAGAGCACCGCTCCAGGAAGTCGGTCAGTGGGGGAGGGAGGAGTACATGTGCTGTACACCCGGATTAAGATGGACTTGATCTATGTTAGCGTGCCCCACTGCTACACACCGGACGCGGTGGTTAAATCATTAGAGCGCAGGCCTTGCATGTGGAAAGCCAGGAGTTCGGTTCCCGAACGAATCAAACCAATGACTTACAAAATTGATACTTGTCGCTTCCTAGCCTGGCACTTGGCATTAGTACTAATAGGATAAAGCAATGACTGGTTAGCTTAGTGTCAGGATAATGTGACTGAGTTGGATCTTGGGTCATGTTGTCGGCAGCCTGATCTTCCAGTGGGGCAGCACTATAAAGTCACCATGAGTGCACACTGTCACAACTCGGTGCCTGTCCTGATATGCCCTTAGATGTTGCCAGGATGTAAAACTCCAACAACCAACCAACCCAATCCCAACATCTATTCTTTTTCTTTGGTAGTTTTTGTTCTGATTAGGAAGTGTTTAAATTCTGAGTAAATTCATTATAGTCCAGTGAAAGCAACACATTTTCGAAACCCAAGGCACTTACCTATATTTAATTCTACATGTCAGTTAACATAATAGCTACTTCGAATTAAGATAATGTATATTATTATGATCAACATAATATACAAACAAGCAGAATTGTTCCCTTGTTGATATCATTTTTAATTGTCCGCCTGAATTTTGACCTCTTGAGATCTGTAAAAAAATAATTTGTTGAAACATTATTGGTAGAAACTCAAAGCCATCAGACTATGTAATTTTAATTGCGGCCATCGTGGTTGTGTGAAAGGTTTCTATTGTAATGGCCCATGGCCCTCTGACCCTCACTGACACGGTTACTCACGGAAGAACACCAAGATTCAATCAGAGTATGCTTCAACTTGGTTTATTGAACCATCTGCTCTCCACGGCGTCAGTAGTTGTCTGACCCGCCCCCTGACTCGCCAGATCCCACATCGACTGTATAGGTGTGTGTGGGGGGGGGGGGGGGGGGGGGGTCATCCACCCGCAGTAGAGGGCAGCCCAGGTGGCTACCCGTGCCACTACCTGGCGCAGTATAGTGGTACTGCGCTGGTGTACTGCGTAATCTCCGCTGCTACCGCGTGGTAGTAGAGCTCATGTACAGACTACTACACTATTCAAAGCGAGGCCTGATTCAAAGCAAGGCCTTCATTTGGGGCGACTGCCATTCGAGTAAATGCGGTATGCATATGGCTACGCACGTCGCCATGCCTAGTATCCCAGAAGCACCTGCTTCAGGGGTACACGATCATTGCCGCCAGAGGGCGCCACCAGGAAATGCGACGCCCGGTGTAAAGATTTCAAATTCCCCCCATATTCAAGTTCCCCCCCCGGGAACTTGAAAACCTTTTCAAATTCCTCCCAGGGGAATTTGAAAACGTTTTCAAATTCCCTCCCTCGTTTTAACTTTCCCTCCCCCCCCCCCATTTTTGGGGAATTTTCTTTATTTTTGTTATTTTTTGTTATTTTTCATGACAAATATTATAATATACAGAGAATAGCATAATGGAAATTATTACTAGTACAATAAAACATATTTAACCACAAATGACACAAAAAGTCTCCAAGATGGTTAAGAAAAAAATATTATAGGTCTGAAATTTAAAACGTTTTTTAAAGTTTTTTAAACAATTTTAAATTCCCGGAGGGGGGAATTTGAAAATAGGGGGGGGAATCTGAAAACTGTTTTTAAGTTCCCCCCCAGGAATCTGAAAACGTTTTTAATTTCCCCGGAGGTAAGTTAAAAACGTTTTCAGATTCCCGGGGGGGAACTTGGGAAGGGGGGAAGTTGAAATCGTTACACCGGTGTACTCTGGGAAGGTAGGTGCGAGTGTATGTAAGGCCATCGCTGATAGGCTGACCCCGATTATGATGGATTGCCATTGCCACAGCATGGAGCGCACAGATCTAGGTGGGGGAGGGGGGGGGCGCGGGCTTCTGGGAAGCTGGCTTGTTTTGTTGATCTGACATTTGTAGGCGGATCTCAGTGAAAATGTAAGTTGTGTTCTGACAGCAGTGACATTAATTTTAAATGTGCACACATTACGGGAGGGATGGGGGGGGGGGGGAGACTACATCTGTGGTTTCTAAGGACAATACCTGATGGTTAACCAGACATTATATATATTATCCGCATTATTAGGTATAGCGCATATCAATTATGACGCGGGGAGAATATTATATGTGTAGATATTTCTATTCCGCTAAATATGTTCACATTAAGTTTTGCTGAGTGGTGCATTTAACCAGTCCTGCAAATGGAATATCTGGCGATTCGACACAATTCTTGAAATACCAGGGCGGCACGCGTTCTTATAATAGAGGCATGCGCAGTGGCCAACTAAAGGCCGACCAGTGAGTTTCTGGGTCATATTGTTGTTGTAAGCTGAAAACTAATTCGTGTAAGTAGGTATTTAGTTATTTATTGATAGGTATTAAAATCAAATAGTAAAAATGTATGTGTGCGCTGTGTGTGTGTGGGGCGGGGGAGAGAGAAAGAAAGAATGAGAGAGAGAAAGAAAGAAAGAGAGACCGAGAGGGAGGGAGAGACAGAAACAGAGACACAGAGAGAGAAAGTAAGAACGAGATAAAGATACAGAGATAAAGAGAAAGAAAGAGAGAGACTAGGACACAGAGAGAAAGATAGAGAAAGAAAGAACGAAAGAGAAAGAGAGAGACCTGGACACAGAGAGGGAGAAAGAAAGAAATAAAGAGAACGAACGAGAGAGAAAGAGAGGGAAAGAGAAACCGAGAAGGAGAGGGAGACAGAGACACAGAGAGAGACCGACAAAAAGAGAGACAGAACGAGAGAGAAAGAAAGGGAGAAAAGGGGAGAAAGAGATGAAGAGAGAGAGGGAGGGGGGAGAGCGAGGCAGAGCGAGGGGAGAGATAGAGAGAGATAGATAGGGAGAGAGCTGTGCGAGTTAATGGGGTTAGAGGTGGACGTAAATGTCAGGCAACTGAGCTCCTAAATATCTGATTAGCAGGTGGAGCCAGGTGGAGGGTGGTGTTGAGGGACTGGCCTAGATCTGTGCAGGTGAGAGGGGTTAGGGTTTAGTGGGTGAGGGGAGGTAACATCAGGGCTGTGTTTGTCGCTCTGTGGACTGAACCCCGGACTAGTACACGTGCACCAAGGTGCACTCTGTGAAACCAGCCGGCTGCCGTTTGCCTGTTACAGATATCTATTTTACCACAAGCGTAGTGATATTTAAACAAAGTTAATGGTGTTCCTATCTTTCTCGTGTTGTCCTCCCCATCCCCACCTTCTCCTTCTCCTTCTCCTTCTCCTTCTCCTTCTCCTCTTCCTCCTTCTCCTTCTCCTCCTTCTCCTTCTCCCTTTCTCCGCCCTCCCCTTCTCTCCTCATCCTCCCCTCCTCCTCCCTCCCCTCCTCTCTCTCCCCCTCTCTTTCCTCTTCCTCCCCCTCTTTTCTCTTCCTCCTCCTCCTCTAATCCCCTTCTTCCTCTTCCTCCTTATCCTCCTCTTCGTTCTCCTTTCCTCTTTCCCCTCTGCTCCTCTTCTTCATCCTCTCCTGCCCCTTCCCCCTCCTCTCCGCCTCCTCTTTTCTCTTCCTCCCCTTCTTCCTCCTCCTTATCCTCTTCCTCCCCCTCCTCCTCCTCCTTTCCTCCTCCGCCCCCCCCTCCTCCTCCCTCCTCCTTCTCAGCCTCCTCCTCCTCTTCCTTCTTCCCACCATCACCTTCCCCTCCCACCGTTGTCCCTTCCTTCTTCCTCATCGTGCTTGTACTCTGCCTTCTATACCCTCCTTCCCTCCTCCTTCCCCTCCTCCCTCCTCCCCTCCCCCCTCCCCTCCTTCCTTCTTCCTCCTACTCCTCCCTTCGCACCATCTCCGTCGAGCATTTCCTTCTCTTCCCCCTCATCGTCCTCTTCGTTCCCACTCTTCTCTTTCTGCCATTCCTTCTCTTCTCCCTCTCGCTTGTTTACCTCCCCCCCCCCCCCCCCCCCCCCATCCTACTCCATATTGCCTTCCAATTGAGCCGCCCCGGAATGTTGCGTGGGCGAGTTGTGCGTTTCCTGGTCAACAACCTTTACTGGTAACCAAGGTAACGACACCTGTAAGGCAGCGCAACGCGTGTTTGTTTATTGAATACATACACCAGGCCAAAATTAATTTGTTATGCTTACAAATCAAATATCTCCAAAGTTAATAATTTTAAATCAAAGTTATTTCAAATTAAAGTAAGGTAGAGGGGCATCGCAGCTGACGCTAATATCCCAGAAGCACCTGCTTCAGGGGTACATGCTCATTACCACCAGAGGGAACCACCTGGAAATATGACTCCCGATGTACTCTGGGAAGGTAGGTGCGAGTGTTTGTGTGACCAACCTAATATATTTATCTCAGAAAATGACAGAAACTCAAAAACGTCGGACTATGCAACTTTAAGTTGGATATTTAGGATCAGTTTCGAATTTGAATTTGATGCCTTCATCGGACTGGGGTGTTACTACAACAAAAGCAAGTAGCTAAAATAGGTGTGGCGTTTTCTGAATAGTTAGTACCACAAGGCGTGTGTGGGTGTCGTTTGTTTGTTTTGTTTATTGTTGTTTTACATCCTAGCAACATCTAAGGTCATATCTGGATCGGTACCAACTTGTGACAGTGCACACTCATGGCGACTTTATAGTGCCGCCCCACTGGGAAATCAGGCCACCGGCACCATAACCCGATATCCACCTCAGTCACATTATCCTGACACTGAGCCAACCAGTCCTTGCCCTATCCTATTAATGCCGAGCGCCTGGCTAGGAAGCGACAAGTATAAATTTTAAAGTCATTGGTTTGACTCGACCGTAGGTTCGAATCCAAAGATCTACCAAAACAGGAGAAGGATGCTCAACTCATTTGGCCATACCGTCTGGTCCCCAAAATAGGTGTCGCGTTAGTCAGTACCACGAGGCGTGTGTGGGTGATGGAGATCTGCCTTGTTGGGGAAAAAACAACAAACTTGCAGGCGAGGAGTAGGCAGAGTGTGTAAATATTAAAAACAGAAAGCACAATCTGACCCACACGGCCGTGGTGGGGTGAGGTGAGGGCGGGCCTGGTACTGATAGCCAAGTCGGTATTGTAACGGTCGGGCAGGCTACTCACTCTGAGACCAGATGGGATGGCCAAATGAGTTGAGCGTCCATCTCTCGTCTTGGTAGATTGTGGGCTGCGAAGAACCCTTGTCGAGTCAAACCAATGACTTAAAAATGTATACTTGTCAGTTCCTAGCCAGGCGATCGGCATTATTAGGATAGGGCAAGGACTGGTTGGCTCAGTCTCAGGATAATGTGACTGAGCGGGAAATCAAGTCATGGTGTTGGTGGCCTGGTCTCCCAGTGGGGCAGCACTATAAACTTGCCATGAGTCCGGACTGTCACAAGTTGGTACACGTGATGATATGACTTTGGATGTTGCCAGGACGTAAAACTCCAACAACAAACCATACAACCAACCAACACTCACTATAGGTGTGTGTGTATGTGTGTGGGTGTGTGCGTGTGTGGTGGGGAGGAGTGAGGGGGGGGGGGGGGGTGATGTGTTCTAGGTGGTAACAAGCACCTTCGTAAACAGGAAGATCACATAATATCTGTTTATGAGTGGGAGGTGGTGTTTTTGTGGGGAGGAGGGTGGGTTGGGGGGGGGGGGGGGGAGGTCGGGGGGGTGGTGATAATAACAGTGTTTATGGGAACCTGGGGTGGGAAGCGAACACTGGATGTAAATAAGAGTCAGAGGATCCGGTTAGGTATTACAACGCTGCATTATCCTTAGACCACATTATGGAAGTCTCATACAAAGTGATATATATAGCAAATTAAAGGTCTTCATGTGAACTTGTTGGCGCGGTGACGTGATAAGATGACCGAGTAGGATATCGTGCCATGGGGGATTTTGTCGGATATCGCTGTGAAGCCACCAGATCACATGTCGGGGTATTCTCACACGCTGTGCATGCTCCCCACTATACCCGCCTTGTTTACTGTGTGCCTCATTCTGAGATGCTCACACCCTGCGCGTGCTCCCTACTATACCGGCCTTGTTCACTGTGCGCCTCGTTCTGAGATTCTCACACCCTGCGTGTGTCCCCTACTATACCCAACTTGTTCACTGTGCGCCTTGTTCTGAGATTCTCACACTCTGGGTGTGTTCCCTACTATACCTGCCTTGTTCACTGTGCGCCTCGTTCTGAGATTCTCACACCCTGGGTGTTTTCCCTGCTCTACCCACCTTGTTCACTGTGCGCCTCGTTCTGAGATTCTCACACCCTGGGTGTGTTCCCTACTATACCCACCTTGTTCACTGGGTGCCTCGTTCTGAGATTCTCACACCCTGGGTGCGTTCCCTACTATACCCACCTTGTTCACTGGGTGCCTCGTTCTGAGATTCTCACACCCTGCGTGTGCTCCCTACTATACCCGCCTTGTTCACTGGGTGCCTCGTTCTGAGATTCTCACACCCTGCGTGTGCTCCCTACTATACCCGCCTTGTTCACTGGGCGCCTCGTTCTGAGATTCCCACACCCTGTGTTACCGCCTTGTACCCTCATTTCACACCCTGGTGTGCTCCTACTATACCCGCCTTGTTCACTGGGCCTCATTTCACACCCTGCGTGTGCTCCCTACTATACCCGCCTTGTTCACTGGGCGCCTCGTTCTGAGATTCCCACACCCTGTGCATGCTCCGGACTATACCCGCCTTGTTCACTGGGTGCCTCCTGCTGAGATTCTCACACCCTGCGTGTGCTCCCTACTATACCCGCCTTGTTCACTGGGCGCCTCGTTCTGAGATTCCCACACCCTGTGCATGCTCCGGCAGGTTCTCACACCCTGCTTGCTTCTTCCCTTGTTACTGGGTGCTCCGGTTCTACCTGTGTGCTCCCTACTATACCCGCCTTGTTCACTGGGCGCCTCGTTCTGAGATTCCCACACCCTGTGCATGCTCCGGACTATACCCGCCTTGTTCACTGAGTGCCTCCTGCTGAGATTCTCACACCCTGCATGTGCTCCCTACTATACCCGCCTTGTTCACTGGGCGCCTCGTTCTGAGATTCTCACACCCTGCATGCATGCTCGCCCTGCCCAACCCTACACAAAGCAAGGGGTGATCACGCCATTTCTGCCTGTCTTTGTGAGTCGTGTGAATGTTGTGAACTGGATCTGATCCTTATCGAATCTGGTGATATTTCTACAGGTAACACATCCGATAATCAAGGAAATTCCCCTATAAAGCAAACAAAAGGCGCCCGCCGGGTTTTCAGTGCGTGGGACAATATGGCGGGTTTACCGTTATTACAGTATATTACGTCTGGTCAGACGATGACACTACAAAATCCAGACAAAATTTAGATCTTGGTTCGTGTTGCCAATTCAAAGTGGTGACGAATGGCAACGCCTTATGTAATAATGTGTTATGTTCGTATCTCTTTTTAAGTAAATACAATATCACATATTTTCAGTCTTAGTGTTGCATAGTCTCATTTTTTTTAGATCAATATATTATTGTGATCGTTATAATATACCTTGATTCAGTTCGAAGTAATTTTTATTTCAAACAACTAACTTTTGAGATATTTAATTTAAAGTGAAAACGTACCACATGTACATTAATTTTGGCAAGCACTCCCAAACTCTGACACCATAGGCTTCTGCAGTAACAAGTTCTATTAAATTGACGACAAATATTTAATAAGTGCACTCGTAAGTTAGATATGTAGAATAAAATATAGATAATTGTTTTGTTTTTGAAAATTTGATTTGAACCAAAACTTGAATCGATAAGTCTGTGTACATGGGTGTGACACGTATTTTTGTTCTTTGTTGTTTTTTTTTGTCTCTTTAATGTGTAATGATTCATTTTTTTACTGCACTCTAATTGATCACATAAGTGCTACTGGTGGAGGGGGGTACTGTCCCTGATGATGCCGAAAAAAACCAGTAATTTTAGTTGTACTGAAGGCGGCATTTTATAGGTTCAGAAGTTAATTTCATTCACACATGCACACTCACTCACATATTCTCCACACGTAATCCACAAGTTGTTATATAATATTGTATATAAATAAAACACAAAAGGTTGTTGCTTAGGTGTTGACTGATTCGTCATCATCATGCTGTCGGTCGCGATGCGACAAAGACTGCTTTCATTACTTGACTGCCGCTCTCCATTTAGCTCTCTGCTGTGAGAGTTGCATCCATGAGTCAGTCTTAATCATTTCATGAAAGCTGCCTGCAAAAGTGTTGAAGTGCTGCTGGCTTTTGCAAGTTACCAGCGGCACTCTCTCGGGGAGCAAATAGAGGTTTCACACCGGCAAGAACATGTCAAGACAGGCGCAAAACTATTTGTCCCTGCAGTGGCTGGTCGGGAGATGTTGGGAGTTCCATACATCAACCGCCCTTAATGCTGCCACAGTGACATGGTTTTCTGTTTAGGGTTTGCTCCCTTAGCCTTCGGTTCTGTCAAGAACCTGTACCACAAGGCAGTGGTTTACAACTCTGTAGGGCAGGGGCGTCAAACTCCCTGAGGTATTGTTATACCTGCATACCCATTATACCTGATTATATACACTAAAACCTCTCTAACCGACCACCTCCACCGATCGACCACTCCACTATATCAATCGCTTTATTTGGCTCCCAAACGATTGCCCATACAATACCGTTGTAATGGTTTTTTTTAAGCTCCCTAAATTTACCACCTCCCTTCTAAATGGACCATTTAAAGTCGGTCCCATGGTCGGTCGATTTAGAGAGGTTTTACGGTATATATAAGGGTACAGCACAGTAAGTAGTATATGGGTTTGGGGTTTGGCCACTTGACATGCGCTGACCGTAAAATTGGTACCCAGCTCGGAAACTGGGGTTAGGGGGGGGGGGCTCCTTTAATTAAAAACCAAACACCAATAAACAACAATAACCTGATTGTTTATGGGATTTCTTTTTGCATTTGGACGAGGGGGTCCTCCTGACAAAAAAGGTGGCGTTTTTGACAACTTAAAAAAAAAAAAAAAGGTTTTGCTTTTGTTTTTGGTAAATAAATTGTATTCATATATATCTCTTGTCAGTGCCGTATCACTGGTCTTCCGGCCTTAAGTGTTATGGGTATACAGGTATTTACGCAAAGTTTTTAAATGATTTATTAAGTAAATTAAAGTGGACATAATGCAATAAGCAATGAATATGGGGTACATCAAATTATTTTACGTTTATGATTTTCCAGTCAATAAATAATAATACCTTTACTGTTTTAGTCAGTTTGATGTTATCAGATTCACCTTTATATAATATACTGTTTTGTATGTCGCAAGATAAATAACATTACAGAGGCGTCTTCGCATAAATGAGAATTTTGATCTGCCCGATTTTTTCCGGATATGGTCAAAATATGCAACCATTCCGGGCTTTGCACGGCATTGAATGACAGGCTTCTTCCGTCACTTTAGAAGTTCCAAAAATCATATAATACTTTCCTTCTTTTTTTTTGTCAGGCCATTCTTATGGAGGTGTTGCAATGACATGGCGCCTGGAGGGACGTGGGAGGTGTGCGTGTTTCACACGGTCATGCAGAGGGCAGAGTGTCATACGTACATTGTGGTGGCGTTTTTAGGGTTTTTTGTGTGCGTGTGGTTATTTGGGGGGGGGGGGGGGTGTTTATCGGGGCAGTTTAAACTTGAATCAACAACATGGACTTTGGCCACATTTTGGTGGTGTGTGTGGGGGGGATTGTGTGGGGTGTTATCAAGGTCAGTTTTAAACATGAATCAACCACATGGACTTTGGGAACATTTTTGGTGTGTGTGTGTGTGGGGGGGGGGGGTGTTATCAGGTAAGTTTATATGTGCATTCAACAACATGACTTTGGGCACATTTTGGTGTGTGTGTTGGGGGGGGGGGGGGGGGGGGGGTTGGGTGTTATCAAGTCAGTTTTAAACATGAATCAACAACATGACTTTGGGCACATTTTGGTGTGTGTGTGTGTGGGGGGGGGGTGTTATCAAGTCAGTTTTAAACATGAATCAACAACATGACTTTGGGCACATTTTGGTGGAGTGTTTTTTGGTGGGGTTTTATCAAGTCAGTTTAAACGTGAAGCATTCAGAATAGCATCGCTTTTATCAAACACCACTTCCATAGGTATATTTATAATGGCTCCTGTGTGGGCACATTGGGTTAGTCCCCCCCCCCTACCCACCCCCACCTCCACACATATACACCTTCGCAGTCACGTAACTCACGTTTTGTGTGTGTGTGTGTATGTGTGTTTTTCCCACAAGGTGGCAGCCATAACACTCTACAACCGTGCCCAATTGTTTACCTGCCCGATTTTTTCCAGATATGGTCAAAACTTGTGACCATTCTGGATTTGTAACCAAATATCAGTCTCCGCCTGATGTATTGTCGTATTGTTTGTGACCTGGGCATTTGTTGTATGCGACACTTTGGAGCAGAAGTGTCATGTACGAGTCAGTGCTGCCCAGCTTACTTGACGACTGCTAAACAAATAATACCCAGTCAGCTTGACAACGGGGTCGGGTGCGTGCGGATTGAAGCGGCGAAACCGCCACTTTTTACCTGCAGGTTTTGGGAACTGATACTTTATCACGGCATTTCGCTACTTGGTTTGTATTTAACTCATCGTCTAGTGGCATTAAAATCAAATGCAATGTAAGCAGGATGCTGGAAGGGGCGGGAATTTTAAAGTTTGGCATCGGCAGCCCAATTAGCATACAGCAAAACCTCTCTAAATCGACCGACTGTGGGATCGACTTTAAATGATCCATTTAGGGAGGTAGTCAGTTTAGGGAGCTTTTTTATCATTACATTCATATTGTATGGGCGATCGTTTGGGACCCAAATAAAGTGATCCATATAGGGGAGTGGTCGATATGTGGAGGTGGTCAGTTAGAGAGGTATTACTGGATATGGAAATCAGAACGCTGTGACGTCAGAGTATGGTGAGTGAGTTGGCAGGCTACTGCAAAGCCCACGTGCTTTTGTTCTACGGGCACACACTGCCATGGATTGTGCAATAATGAGATTTCGAGGTGGTCGAGTGCTCACTGTTGTCTGGGGGCATGGCACTAAACAGGGCGTGGTTGGTATGTGTTGTTCCTAGGAGGGATTAACGGACACGACTTGGAACGCTTTGTGGAGATAACTACGTCACCAAGGTCACAATAGGCGGGTGTGCATGTTGATGTATACCTTTAATAAATTAGCCGAGTATTAAAAAATATCCACACTTAAAGCTGCATTAGTCCGATGTTTTTGAGGTTCCGTCATTATTGTTGAATGTATTGTATTGTTGACAGGACAACCTCTCTAAATTACCCGACCATAGGACCGACTTAATTTAAATGTTGCATTTCTGGAGGTGGGAGGTTTAGGGAGTTTAAAAAGAAATTGTCACAATGATATTGTATGGGCGATTGTTTGGGACCCAAATAAAGCGATCGATATAGTTGAATGGCAGATCTGTGGAGGTGGTTGGTTTTATTGTATACAGTGAAAGCCCGATTTTGCATGCCTTGATTTAACACGCATTCGGATATAGCGCGATGAGGCATTGAACCCAGAATTCCATCATTCAAAGGTAATTCACTAAACTGAATGCCAATTTAGCATGACCCCCTCGCCCCCCCCCCCCACGCTTTTTGGGGGACGGTGACTTTTTATGGACCCCAATGATAGCCTTATAACAGGGTTTCACCGAATTAGGTTGATTCCTACAATCCACTTTTTTTTTTTTCACTTTGAAGTAAGTTATATTATGAATGGTTGACTTCGGAGATATTTGAACTTGAAGTGACTTCGTATTCCCTTGTGTGCAGCCATTAATATTTAGTTGGATCTGTAGGATCAAATGTAGGTAAGTGTTTTGTTCTAGAAAGGGGTTTGTTTGTTTCTTTGTTGTTTTACGTCCTAGCAACATCTAAGGTCATATCAGGATGGGTACCGACTTGTGACAGTGCACACTCATGGCGACTTTATAGTGCTGTCCCACTGGGAAATCAGGCCACCAGCACCATGACCCAATATCCCACTCAGACACATTGTCCTGACACTGAGCCAACCAGTCCTTGCCCTATCCTAATAATGCAGAGCGCCAGGCTAGGAAGCAACAAGTATCAATTTTTAAGTCATTGGTTTGACTCGACCAGGGTTTGAACCCACGATCTACCAGCACTGGAGACAACGTTCTAGCTCATTCGGCCATCCCGTCTGGTAGCGGGACGTAGCTCAGGCGGTAGAGTGTATACATGTGAAGGTTTGGATCATCCGATCGATCCTGCTCAGTGGACACATTTGCAGTTTGGTCCACAACTGGTTCATCAAAGGCTGTGGTATATGCTGTCCTGTCTCTGGGAAAGTGCATATAAAAGACCCCTTGGTGCTTATCGGAAGGAGTAGCCTATGTGGCGGCAGCGGGTGTCCTCCAAAGAAATATGTTAGAATGACCATATGTTTGATGTCCAATAGCCGATGAAAAAAAAATCAATGCGCTCCAGAGACGTTAAATAAAACAGACTTTTTTGGTCTAGAAAATGTTGTGCTTTCATCGGGTTAAGCAGCTTTAAGATTATGACAAATTATATACGAGGTACGAGGATAAGGAATAAGGAAGGGTCACGTGGGCATTCCGAACATGTTGGCTTCTGGGAAGATTCCTGATGTGCCTGTCTATCTGCCTGCCTGTCTATCTGCCTGTCTGCCTGTCTGCTTGGTGTTGTTTTAGAAGGGGCGGGGACCACCTCTTTGCTCGTTTTCACGGAAACTATTGAGATCCGGGAGAAGACGGATGTTCCGTAGTGTTGTATGTATTGGCCAAAGTGTGCATGCACCGTTATACATACATACATACATACATACATGCATACATACATACATACATACATACATACATACATACATACATACATACATACATACATACATACATACATACATACATACATACATACATACATACATACATGCATACATACATACATACATACATACATACATACATACATACATACATACATACACACACAGATACATATATACAGACACAAGGCACACACACATACATACACACACATACATACTTACATACACACACATATACATATATACATATACATACATACACACACATACATGTACACATACACATACACACACACATACACACATACACACACAGGGCAGGGCAGGCGTGGTGCGTAGCAGCATTCTCAGCTGACACTAAAAGCGCGCCCATTCCCTACGTGGGTGTTGTGTAGTTCCGCCGACTTACACCAGGGGGCGCTACTGCGCATACCTTACGCAACGCTACACTGGGTCCCGTGGTGCCGACCCGTCGCCGAAGCGGGGTAGCGGACGGGTCGCGCATCGACCGCGGTGCTATTTATAGAATGCGCGCCGCGGGAAGCGGGCAGTCGGAGTTGAGACGCTGAGCGAAGCAGACGACATTTGTCAGCAGTGTTCTATTGAAGAGATAGGATCGACTGAGATTTCAACTTGCCGAAAGAACACTTAGAACAGCGACATTGTTTGGTTGAACTTTGTAGAGTGGTTTTAGCCACGTGAATCCAAGGCAAGAAGAAACAAACCCGACAACAATCCGTGCCTTTCTGTGGTGGGTTTTTGTGAAACTTTATGAGAGAGGTTTGATCAGCTCGGCTCACAATCCCACCCCATTCACTACCACGGACACATGATCTATTCACACACTCCACACCAGGCAATGACAATGGAGGTGGCAAATCGGCACTGGGAGACAGGATTCCTCCACAAGGAGTCCAAGATTTCCGGAAACGGCGTCAAGCTTACCGGAAGCGACCAGCCCCCGAGCAAAGCGTCCGTTATTCCGCTAGAGGTGCTCATGTCTTCGCCATTGTGGATGCGTTGTCTGGGTTCAATGCTTCATTCGCTGTGCACTGCGAAGTCCAAGTCATGGTAGGAACAGTTTGCGTATTAATACTATTATGTATACAGTAAAACCTCTTTAAATTGACCGACCATGGGACCAACTTTAAATAGTCCATTTAGGGAAGTTTAGGGAGGTTTGTTTTATTATTACAATGGTATTGTATGGGTGATTGTTACAATGGTATTGTACGGGTGATTGTTTGGGACCCAAATAAAGCGATCGATGTAGGGGAGTGGTCAATCTGTGGAGGTGGTCGGTTAGAGAGGTTTTACTGTATATTATTTGTGTATACATTGGAAGAATTCGAGATAATGAGGAAGGGGGTTGGGTGGGTGGGAGGGGGTGTTACATGTGAAAGTGATGGTTTAATTATATGCCTAATAGCCATCTAGATTTTGGATGCTTTGGAGTGGGTTTTTTGTCTGCGGTTATTTTTTGGTAACTGGCTTGACCATAAACTGTGTGAACTTTGCATGCTTTTTACACAATCCTGGATCTGACTCATAAATTGAGGTGTTGATTGAGATTATATTATGATGCTATGATACACAACATGCCGGTTTGTTTGTTGTTTGTTTGTTTGTTTGGTTGGGCTTTGCATCCTCGTAACACCTGAGGTCATATCAGGACACCTGGAGTCGACTTGTGACAGACTGTGCACACTCATGGTAACTTTATTATTATGACCCCCAATAGCCGATGTTTACTTTTTGTGTGGGGGTGGGGGGGGGGGGGGTATTATAGTAACTTTATTATAGTGCTTCCCCACTGGAAGACCAAGCTGGCACCTGATATCCTGATACTGAGAAAACCAGTCCTTGCTCTATCCTTATAATACCGAACACTGTGCTAGATAGCGACATGTATCAATTTTGTAAGTAATTGCTTTAACTCGGCTGGGGTTCAAACCACACGGGAAGCCATCCCATCTGGTCATCATGCCTGTAAACTACCATGACAGCATTGTACATGTGGAAGAGGGGTTGGATGTAGAACACCTATCTAGTACTAGTAGTAGCAGTAGCAGCAGCAGCAGCAGTAGTAGTAGTAGATGATAGCGCTTTATATGGCTTTGCTCAGCGCCTTATATGGCTTTGCTTATATAGAGCTTATTATTACTATAAACTGAACACGGTTTGGTAAATCGGTAAGAGCACTAGCTTCCCATGCAGAAGGTCAGGGGTTTGAATCCCAGCCGAGTCAAACGAGTGACATATAAAATTGATGTGCATCACTACCTATCCTGTCACTCAGCATTACTAGAATAGGTTAGCTTAGTATCAGGATAATATGACTGAATGGGATATCGGGTCATGGTGGCGGTGGCCTGGTCTCCCAGTGGGACTACACTATAATTAACTTATATCCGTTATCTCGGATCTCTAAAGGAAATGCAATAGAATCAGCCTTAACTTCCATTCTTATGTTGCATAGTAATAATACTGTTTGTTGGGGTTTTACATCCTAGCAACATCTACGGTCATATCAGGAAGGGGTACTGACTTGTGACAGTGCACACTCATGGTGACTTTATAAATTATAGTCGTAGCTTTGGTGGGTTAATTGAAACAAAGAGCTGTGTGAGGAGGTTGTGTTTTTTGGTGTGGGGTGGGTGAGGCGAGGGCGGTGTAAGAACTATAAATAAGTAGCCACCGAGTTCGTGACAAATTCTGCCTGGTTACAACTTACATTGAGCAAACTGTCAGCCTCAGAATAACCAGGTTGGCTCTGACAAACCTGCTCTTGTAAGTGTGGGGGTGGGGGGTGATGAAAATGGGAAATATTGTGTTTAGAGCGGGACGAGAACCCACATCTCGTTGCATTCTGGGCCAGTGTGCTAACCATTACACCAACCTTGGCTCATATTTGGATATAATGTGTGTGTGCATGCGACCAGACGGGGTGGCCGAATGAATTGAGCGTCCATCTCCTGTTTTGGGAGATCGGGGAATCCAAACCCAGGAGTTTGTGGGTTCGAACCCTGGTCGAGTCAAACCAATAACCCAGGGGGCCAGCACTATAAAGTCACCACGAGTGCGCCCTGTCACAAGTCGGTACCCATCCTGGTATTACCTTAGATGTTGCTTGGACGTAAAACAGCAACAAACAGACCTGAAATTAATGTGTATGTATGTGTGAATGTTTATGTGGATGTATTTATGTATATGAGTGTGGATGTCTGTATATATATATATAGGTATGTATCTCTGTCTTAAGTCTGTATGTATATAAGTGTGTATGTTTGTATTTATGTATGTCTGTAAGTCTGTATGTATATAAGTGTGTATACTCGTATATAGGTGTGTGTATGTATGTATTTTTGTATGTATGTATGTATGTATGTATGTACTTTTGTAACACAAAAGCTAGTGGCCATGGTATGGACTGGGTCGGAGGAGACTACTGGTTGGTTTAATAATTTTTTTATTCATCGATGATCTTCAGTCACTCACACAGTCCCCTAGCAGACACACACACTCGCGCGCACACTTACTCACGCGCACACGGATACATCAGCCTGTCATGTGAGTGAGTGTGTGAGTGAGTGTGGGTGTGTGTGAGTGAGTGAGGTGACAGCATTCAGTAAGACACATGTGTAAAATGGGCACATCAGCCTGCCATGTGTGTGGGTGTGTGGGTGTGAGTATGTATGTGAGTGTATGTGTATGAGTGTGTATGTATGTGTGAGTGTGTTTGGGTGTGAGTGAGTGAGGTGACAGCCTTCACTAAGACACATACATGTTTAAAAGTGGGGACACAGCAGTCTGCCATTTGTGTGTACCAGGACCAGGTGCTACCTGTATAGCGCATACCTGAACAGCGCCACACAGAGGCCAGTCTGGGCGTCGGCATGGTGATCTCCAGCAGCACTGCAGAGGCTGCACATGGGCACCACTTGCTAACAGTTAACCGCCAACATGCACCAAAATAAAGTAGTGTTAAGCATATACATAGATACAGCATGCTCACGTTGGCCTAGTTTGTGGCCGCAGTCCAAGCACCTCATACTTAAATGTGTTATATTGATTGTTTGTGTTTTACCTCCGAGCAACATCGATGGTCATATCAGATTTCCAACTGATATAATGAGATCAAACTCCCAAATTCACATGATTAGAAAAGAAAGAGGAAAGTAAAAAAGAAGGAGGCGTGTTTTAATAGGAAATATAACTACCAACTTCACATGATTAAAATTTAATTTAAAAAATCAACACAAAAAGAGAAGGTGTGTTTCAATAGTGAATAACTTTCAACATTGCATGTGTTGTAAGGACATAAAGCAACAGCAACCAACTCAGCATCACATGACTTAAGAAGAACAGAAAAGAAATATTCTGACTTGTGACAGTGTGCGCTTGTGGTAACTTTATAGTGCTGATCCACTGGGAGATTAGGCCACCAGCCCCATGACCCAATATCCCACTCAGTCACATCCTAATACTGAGCTAGCCATTCCTTGTCCTATCCTAGTAATGCCAAGCGCCATGCTAGGTAGCCACAAATATCAATTTGATAAGTGATTGGTTTGACTCGGTCGGTAATCAAACCCCAGACCTTCCACACGGGAAGCCTGCACTCTACCGGTTCGGCCACCGCGTCCCGTACGCATTATATTTATGCTGATTCGACTGTCAGAGGGTTGCTTTTTTTATTTCACATTTGGAATTTCATTAGCGGTTTGGTTTAGAGATTTAAGAGAATTCAGACATGTGTTAGTAAGTGGGCTCCAGGCTGAGTTGTAGCCAGCTGTTTCCCTTTGATAGGTAAACCGTTACCGGGAAACCCTGGGCTTGAAATACTGTGGGTCATTGACCGAAATGCTAAGAGTTTTTTTGTTTTATTAGTGGTGCTGGAGCTGGGGGGGGGGGGGCATCATCTCATTTTCTTTTCTGTTCTTCTTAGATCATGTGATGTTGAGTTGGTTGGTTGTTGTTTTACGTCCTAACAACATGTGTGATGCTGAGCGTTATCTACTATTGAAACAGTCCTCCTTCTCTTTTTGTGTTGATTTTTTTAAGTAATATTTTAATCATGTGAAGTTGGTCGTTCTATTTCCTATTAAAAGATGCCTCTTTCTTTTTTTTCTTTCCTTTTTTTTCTAATCATGTGAAGTCGTAAGTTTGATCTCATTAAATCCCAAGTCGCCATCTGAGTGTGGAAAGGACATACTGTATTCTAGTTTGGTCTAACGGGTGAGCGGTGGAAAAGTTAATTATACTTGGGGTATGCAGGGCATTACTGCCATAGATGGCTGTCATTGGTAAATGTGGATCACACCTATTTGAAAAGACTTGAATTTCAACTATTCGTAGTAATTTGCAGGTAATTATGCCTCCCCTCCACACGCTAACACACATAGGCACACACACAAAAGCACACATGTGCACTTAGAAGCACACATATACTCACTCACTCAATCACTCACACATGCTCAGTCACTCACGCTCACTCACTCTTACTCATACTTACACAAGCACACATATACTGACACACACACACCCATACTCACATACATACTCAGTCACACACACATTCATTCACACATACTCAGTTAGTCACTCTCACTCACACAAGCACACATACACTGAAACACACACACACATACTCACATACACACTCAGTCACACACACTCAGTCAGTCTCACTCACTCACTCACTCACTCACACTCACACAAGCACACACACAAAAGCACACACATCCACTGACATACTCTGGACACACTCCTTAGCACGCATACAGATTCTCTAACATATTCACACACTCTCACATATTCACACACACTCACACATTCTCAAACACATTCACACACACACCCTCACACACTCACACACACTCCCTAACATACATTCACTCTCACATATTCACACACGCACTCACACTCCCTAACAATAATACACACACTCACTCTTACATATTCACACACTCTCACACACCATCACACACCCTCACACACCCTCACACACACACACACACACACCACCGCCCTCCTATAGAAATGACCTGGAGCCGAATCAGTAAGGCTCCTAATTGATGAACCAGTGCGTCTGGTTGAGAAGGAAAAGGTGAAATGATTCACGACGTTTTTGGATAGAGCGTGAACAGATCCCGTTTATCGGTGAGAGGCCTGGTAACCATGGCATTTAAGTAAATAGCTCCCAACTCTGAAAGCATTCCTGCTAATGGCTTTTATTGAGGTAGGTTATGTTTTTTTTATAATTCTTTGGAATGGTGTCTGCTCTCCTCCCACCTCCCCTGTCTCATCCTGGTGTCAGTACTACCAGGTGTGTGACCTTTCAATTTGTGAAAAATCAGCATTGGTATTCTGTGCGCAGACCCTGGAGGGCTGCGTTTGTTGGTGCACAGCCTGCGTTACGTAATTGACACAGCCTGCACCGCCTGCACTTTGGTGTTTGTGTGGGTGTGGGTATGTGTGGGTGTGTTTGTGTGTGTGCGTGTGTGGGGGTTGGGTGTGTGCGCGTGTGTGTTTACTGTGGCTTGCCTGGGTTTATTAAAGCTGCATAGTCCGATGGTTTTGATTTTGTTGTCTTTTTTCTTAGATGAATGCATTAAATTGATTGTTACAATCATCTACCTTGCTTCATTTTGAAGTAACGTTGCTTTAAAATGACTAACTTAGGCGGTATTTTAAGTGTAAACACGCCAAATTAATTTCAGCATGCTTTCCGAAACTCTTTTGACTGCATAAGATTCAGCAGTAACAGGTTCTGTTAAAGTGACTTAGTATTCCCTTCTATGTGGCGACAAACACGCGATAACTGTGCCAATATCCAAGTTGGATATGTAGATGAGCCTGTCTCAAAAGGTGATAACTGGTTTTTTTCTGTCCATTGTAACGATTGACACAAAACAGCACAGAAACGGTTACACTGAAAACACAAGGACATTTGCTTCAAATCAATATGTATTCTATTGGGATTATGAAACACCATGTAAAAAACAAATCAGTTTATCCTGAGCAAATACATAAGTAGATAGTGTGTTGATCGTTAGAATGGACAAAGTTTTGTCCCATATTGCTTAGCACCTTTTGAGACAGTCTCAGATTCTAATCTAGATAAGTGTTTGAAAATTTGATGTTTTTATCGGACTATGCTGCTCTAATTTGTTGTGTAAAGTTGTTTTGTACACCAGGCTGCCTGTTGGTTGTCTGCTGACAAATTCCCCACTGCCCAGGTGTGGGGTTTTTGGGGATGTTTTTGGGGGGTGGGGGTATATAGATATAGATAGGTGTATAGGAACCAGTTAGGCGTTTCCAATTAGATATAGGAGCATCTGCTGTATCTCAAGGTAAAGCTGCATAGTCCGAGGTAAACAGCAAATTTTCAAAACCAAAGCAATTATATAAATTTGATTCTACGGATCTAACTTAGATACTGATGCACTTATTAAGCATTTGGTGCTACATAGAAGGGAATAGTGAGGCATTTGAATAGAACCTGTTGCTGCAGAAGACTATGGTGGCATAGTTTTGGCTTTTTTTTCTTACTTTTTTCTTGTCTGAGAGGATGGTTCTGGGGTTGTCGTGGGTTTTGCGGGGGGGGGGGGGTAAACAAGAAAATCCCGAGATTTACAGCTTCTAAATAGTACCTAGGGAATTACTCATGTAATTGAGAAGGCTAAAATAGGTTTACGTGTCTGGATCCCCAAATAGGACGCCAACAAAATGCCAGGCCTGTTGGCATTGATCTCGATGTGAGTGCCTTGGGTGATGTCTGCTACTTTGATCGGGAGGCGGATAGGTCGCCACAGACCTCCACAGAACTCCCCTCTAAATGGGAAACAGTTCCATCTAATTAACTATGATTGCCGTGCTAAGTTCGCTGTAACTCGGACAGGAGGAGCCTATAGTTAAAAGTTACTAAAGACTACAGCATGCTTTCAGTAAGAACCGGCACTGTTGATTGATTGATTGGTTGATTGCTGATGGTTTAACGCCATGTCTGAAACAATGGCCATATTCACGAGAAAATGTTAGTGGCATTTATTCTGTCAGCTTTGTTAATTACATTTATATTGCCTAGATTGTTGAAATTTACACGAAAATTTGAAACGGTCAGATTTGTGTCAAATGACAGCAAACATGTTCGTCACAAGTTGATACCAGTCCTGATATGACCTTAGATATTGCAAGGACATAAATCCCCAACGAACAAACCTTTCTGTCTAAACCTTATGACTAAGCCTTAACTCACTTGACCTAATTCTCATTGATTAAGCCTCTGTGTAGGAGTTGGTCGAGAGGTCCTGCAAACTGCTTTTAGCAGGGCAGGCTGGAGACCACTTTTCTTCTCACGGGGCGTGGTAGCTGAGTCAGTAGAACGCAGGCCTCGCGTGCGGGAGATCGGAAGTTCGGTTCCAACCAATGACTTATCAAATTGATTCTTGTCGCTTCCTAGCCTGGCGCTCGGCATTAATATGATAGAGCAAGGACTGGTTAGTTCAGTGTCAGGATAATGTGACTGAGTGGGATATTGGGTCATGGTGCTGGCTGCCTGATTTCCCAGTTGGGCAGCACTATAAAGTCACCATGAGTGTGCACTGTCACAAGTCGGTACCCGTCCTGATATGACCTTAGATATTGCCAGGATGTAACCCTCCAATAACCAACATCTTCTTCTCGGCCTGCCGACAGTGAAAACTGGATGCCACTTCTTATTCAACAGCTGTTGCGCTTTAGCCAGTATCCCAGGAAGATATTTATAAATACACTCACTTGGTATTTGAACCGGTGGTCGTGGAGTGGGAGCAGTAACCAGGATGTAAAAATGTAGTCTGTAGATATATATGTGTGTTCTTCTTTTCTGTGTGTTTTGTGTGTGTTGTTATTATTGTTGTGGTGTGGAACAGACGGCTTGGCGTGGCGGGGACTCCCCGGTATGCAATGGGATCTACGTACATGGGGCGGGGGGGGGGGGGGGGGCATTACAGAGGCTGGGTTATTTTCTCAGCTGCTCCCCACACCCTCCCTCCATCCTCAACCATAATCCAACCCCCAACATTTGCGCTGTAAGGGAAAGCCTCCGAAGATTTTTTTTTTTTTAATTTGTTAAAGGTTTATTTTGGTGAAATCCCATTTATCAGCAATTTTTCAGCTGCAGTTACCACTAGTGACGTGATGTTGCATAGTCCGATGGTGTTTATTTTTGTTTAGTTTTCGTCCTTTTTGTATGGGATAGTTTTCGTCCTTTTTGTATGGGATAAATAAATCTTCATTAATTTGATCGTTATAATGTACCTATTTTGGTTTGAAGTAACTGATTTTAAATGAGTAACTTTGGGATATCTGAAGTACAAACATGCTAGATTAATTGAACACTCTGACTATAGGCTTCAGCAGGAACAGATTATATTAAATTGACTTTGTACTAGATGGATGGTTTGAGGGGCCTGAATGTCAAACCCAGATATAGGTAGTATATATGCGTATATACCGGTGTAGGCATCTGCGGGGCTCATCTCCCTCTCGTTAACCGGTTTCACGGTCAGCGTTTCGAATGCGCTGGCGATTCGGTGGTTCTGGCATTTCCGCTAGTTGGCGCCAACAGTGCCGGGCGGGTTAACTAAAGCATTATGCGCTCGCTACTCGCTAGTCGGTGCCACCAGCGGCCGTATATAACCACGGCGCCCGACCGGCCCGACGCCTCCGTGATACGCCACCTGGCCTGCATGCCGAGCTAACCACCATTCGGGCGAGAGTGAACAATTTTCGTTTTGATATTATGATTTGACGGTTTGTGGCCAGCCAGGTACAGTACTTTCTTGTGTCAATAAACTGTATTTCCCACAACTGCTCTTCCTTATGCCTTAGCGGGTCTACATATATATATATATATGCAAATGTTCATTCATACATTAATTTGTGTGTTGTTTAAGCAGTGTTATTACCCTCTGAACAAATATATCTTATATATGACAGAGAAAAAATATATATATATATTTCTGAGTGTATATAATGTTTCTAGATCCCAAAATAGGAGAGAGAGGGGTGGGGAGAGAGTGTGATAGAGACAGGGAGGGAGAGAGAGGGGCAGAGAGAGACAGAGAGAGGGAGAGAGAGACAGGGAGAGAGTGTGAGAGAGACAGGAAAAGTGAGAGAGAGGGAGAGAGAGTGTGAAAGAGGGGGTGGGGGGAGAAGGGAGGGGTGGATTTATGCAAATGTCCATTTGCTCTTATCGGTTATCAGTTAGTTCTACGCGTGTGAGTTGATGAACAGCTTGTAAAAAGACACCCCTCCCTAAGCCCCCACGTCGATCCACGTGGCGCTCGTAAAGGGCAGGGGTGCTGGTTTCCTAAATCTCTATTTACCCCTAGATTGCGCACTCACCTAGTTCTAGGACGTAGCCTGTGGGGTGCATCTGCCACTGCATATCTGGATGCACAGTGGACTGATGGGATCTGGAGCTGACTTCTTTCTTTAAGACGGTTTCACTGGTGCCGTCCTCAGCCCGTATTTGTGGACTGGTCCCGGGGGCCTCCAGCCGTTAAACTGGCGCTACTTGTGCTGTTTAGCTAACCAGTTATATATAACTGATTATTAAACTATATATATATATGTAATTATATCATGTGATGTATAATGCATTATGCAAGTATAAAAATATGTATGGGAATTATTATTATTATTATTATTATTATTATTATTATTATTATTATTATTGTCATACTCTGTAAGACCCAACACGGTACCGTTGGCGCCAACAGCGGCCTCCTCGCCTCCACCGGATGTAGACCAGTGTCAGTCGCACCGGAGGATTTGGGGGATATGTTCTAAAAGTGAGCAAAAATGTGAAATTCACTGGGATGTGGTTAAACTACAGTAAGGAAGCGTAGCGCCAAACGGACACACTGCCGCAGTACACCAGGTTAATGCAGGCAAGTCACGTGGTCACATGGGGGGGGGGTGGTACAGTGTCGGGGCGTGGCATGGGCGGGGTCGGAGGTGGGGGTGGGCGGGGATGCAGCCAGCCAACGATGTGGTCAGCATCTCTTCTCCGTGCCCCCCCCCCCCACCAGATTGTCACACACACACACACACACACACACACACACACACACACACACACACACACACACACACACACACACGTAATCTATTCTGTGTGTATGCATAGTGTGCGGGATGCAAGTCGGGGATGTTCTTGTGTTTTTCTGGTGCTTTCCTTGTGCTCTCCTTGTGCTCTCCTGGTGTTCTGGTGCCATGGAGGGGCTAACCATTGTGCTTGGCTGGTTTATTCTGCACCTGGGTGGTACCATACTGGTACCATAGTGCTACCAGAAGGGCACCAGGGTGATACCATAGCAGTACCAGGGTGGTACCATGGGGGTACCAGAGGGGAACCAGGTTGATACCATAGTAGTATCAGGGTGGTACCAATGGGGTACTAGAGGGGTACCAGCGTAGTACCAGAGGGGCATCAGAGTGGTACCAGAGGGGCATCAGGGTGGTACCAGAGGGGTACCAGGGTTGTACCAGAAGGGCACCAGGGTGGTACCAGAGGGACACCAGGGTGGTACCAGAGGGATACCAGGGTGGTACCAGAGGGGTACCAGGGTGGTACCAGAGGGGTACCAGGGTGGTACCAGAGGGGCACCAGGCTGGTATCAGAGGGGCATCAGGGTGGTACCATAGTGCTACCAGAGGGGTACCAGTCTAGTACCAGAGGGGCATCAGGGTGGTACCGTAGTTGTACCAGAGGGGTACCAGGGTGGTACCAGAGGGGCATCGGGGTGGTACCACAGTGGTATCAGGGTGGTACCACAGTGGTACCAGACGGGCACCAGGCTGGTATCAGGGGGGTACCACAGTGGTACCAGAGGAACACCAGGGTAGTAACAGGGGGGCCCCAGAGTGGTACCAGAGGGGCATCAGGGTGGTACCAGTGGGATACCAGAGTGGTACCAGAAGAGCACCAGGGTGGTAGCAGGGGAGTCAGATAGCCTCTGTTATGGTTCTGGGGTCAAAAAGATAATTGGACGGGTGCTGTGATGGTGGGTTTTTTTGTAGACAAGCCTTTTCGTAGGTGGGCTATGATAACGTAGGAAATAAATGTGTGTTAAGCTTTGCTCATGATGCAGGTAGGTTTGAACATGTTGGGCTTTAGATAAAGGATTCACCTCATACTTGCAGTGGGGTGAATGACAACATAGTCTAATTACGGGCGAAAATAGCTGAAGTATGAAACAGGAAGTGCAATTCCTGGTTCCAGTATCAATTGGTTACAGAGTTATATTGGCACAGAGTTGGTGAAATGGAAGAAAATGCAAAAAGACCAGATGGCGACCATAGAATGCGTCAATTTTACTTTTAAGGTCCATTAAACTACGGGTTTATTATATTTTTCAAATCAAAAGTAGCGGATATATATTAGGATATGAAGAATATATTTTGCTTCTAAAGTTAAGAATGTATATGCTCATTTCATTTACCCAGCATGTAGATAATTTTAGCCACTTTTTATAATGGGTTGGTTTTCAGCCCTACTGCAAGTATGGGGTGAATCTTTTATCTAGTTCGACTTGTGACTGTCAGATGAGACAAGCTATCCGGTGGCTAGGTCAATGTGTGAATATGGTCCTCTTCCAAGGTATTCTTGTGTGAGGGCGAAGCGTAGGAGGAGCTGGGGGCCGAGGGCGGTGGGGGGGGGGGGGCGTCAAGAAAAAAAGCACATGGTTGTTTGTCCCGGAAATGGGCGCGGCTGGTACTGTTGCGTTTTACCACACATTTGTCGACCTTGCTTTTATTATTTTCATCATTATTTTCAATCTTATTGTTATTAGTAGTAGTAGTAGTAATAGTATCCAAATAAGATTGAAATAGTGAATACACTGTGTGCATCATCATGACCCCCCCCACCCCCACCCCCACTACCCTGCAGGGACAACTTCAGTTTGATTACAATAAACCGCACAAATCTGCAGACACATTGTGAGGGAAATTATATAAAATTAGCAAAACTCGGCGATGATTTTGTCACAGTGCTCGGTGGCCAGGCCAGGCCACTGGATGCTAGTACTAGTAGGTCTGAATGTGAGACATGAGGAAGGGGGCCAAGGGTGTGGTCAGCCTGCGGCCCACCGGCCGCCAGGGGTCAGGTCTAGGGTCAAGGCGTGGTCGGCAGGGAGTGGTCAACCCGCACTGTACATGGCCACATACCATTGCGGGCCGCCCCGCCCCGCCCCGCCCCGCCCCGCCCCGCCCCGCCCCGCCCCGCCCCGCCCCGCCCCGCCCCGCCCCGCACTGCCAGCACGCCACGTGGCGCCGTGTCACCACCAATTCGCCCCACTTCTTGGACGGTGCCAGGGGCAGTGTCCTTAACAATTCATCATTTAGTCAACTTTTTCTAAGAGCATAATTTCCTTTAGACTTATGTCATGGCCACTTTATAGTGTGCTCCTGGGAATTCAGGCCACCGGCATCATGCCCCGATATCCCAATCACTCACATTATCCTGACACTGAGCTAACTAGCCCTTGCACTATCCTATTAATGCCGAGCGCCAGACTAGGAAGTGACAAGTATCAATTTGATAAGTCATTGGTTTGACTCGACTAGGAACGGAACGGCCGATCTCCCGCATGCGAGACTTATGTATGGTGGTTTATATTATACTAGGTGTAGTGAAGCAGAATTATACATTGTTTATGTATCTATTGTATGCATTATTCACATATAATATATAGTTTAGCACTGCATTTTTAGGAACTTATCTAGAGCGCTATGCAGTGTTTACGTGTATATTAGCACAGATTAGAAATAAAAGACAAGGTCTTTGATTTAGTGCCTACTTAACAAATGCCTAACTCAGTAACTGTGAAGCAGGTTCCTCTCAATATATTGGACATCTGCATTTTCATCTAGAAAAGCATCGGTTCATATCTAGAATAAGAGTTACTTTAATGGTCAAATTGTATTATTGTATTCAGGTTTTCATCATTTATGATGGTTCATAGCAAGTACAGATAATAAAGTATGGTCCAGCAGTCATTGTATGCAAGCCTATAAAACAGCTTCTTGTTAATAAATTTTGCATTCTCTGGCAAGGTTTGTGTCTAGATAGTTCTAGAACTAGATACATCTAGATTTAGAGCTAGATATATCTAGGTATTAATTTAAGTACTAGTTGCTGCCTTTCTGTTTGTGTTCTGAGTGGTAGGCTTGGGAGATGGCCATGAAAACCAACACTTACAGGCAGCCCCCATCTGACATCTAATAGGACACCTGCCCCAAATAAGGATGGAGAAGGGCCGGGGTCTTAATTAGCAATCAACTGGTTCGTTTTGCCCCTGAGATTCCTGCCTTTCGAAGCTGTAAAGCCCGATGAAAGCATCAAGGGTTTTAATCCCAGCCGAGTGGCAGCCGAGTGGCTTATAAAATTGGTACTTGTAAGTTGTAGTCTGCACTGACCTCACAGGCAAGGAACCACATAGACAGGTAGGCGTGGATAGGGTGATTGCATCAGGGAGCCTAGGTACTGTTATGGCTAGCATACTAGCCCCGGAACGGCCAGGAGTATGGTGGGTTTGAATCCAGGCTCGGGGAACAATATTTCTCGTTTTCATCACAGGCTAGGACAATAAGTACTGCCCGGTTGCCCGGGCACCTAGTTTACTCGGTCGGGCTGGTGAAGTTCTCGGTGACCTGCCCGAACGGGAAAGTCGTTATTTTTCTGATCTGCAGTAGCAGATTTCAGTTTCAATTTGCTGACTTGGGCTTGGGTAATTAGTTTTGCCACTCGAGCAAGTAGGAAATTTAGTCACTTGCCCGATTGTTACTGTCCTTGTCTGTGGCATTTTCATCAGACTGTTCAGCTTTAGCCACCCACCCACACACCCACACACGCACGCACACATACGCGCACCCACACCCACACGCACGCACACGCACCCACACGCACCCACACACACAAACACGCACAGACACACACCCCAGTCACACACACAGACACACACACACGCATACATACACACACACACATACACACATACACACACACATACACACACATATATACACACGCATGCACACACGCGCACACACACATGTATACACACACACACACACGCTGATTGAGTTCACTCAGTTACCGGCCGGTTGGAGTGCTTCCCTCAGGTGAAATCGATAAATATCGAACTGGGTGAAGACGGAGGTTAATAATGAATGAGTTCCTAACGTAGGCTGTGCGTATTAAATGGTGCCCACCTAAGCCGTAACGGCTGCATTGTCTGTTCGTGCTGGTACTGCTAGCAGCATAGGTGGTGAGGGAGTGTATGTGTGTGGCGGGGGGGCGGGGGGGGGGCTTGTCTACATCAGGAAGAAAATCAATATGGCGCCACGCTGCACCTCCAGCATCGCCACTCATTTCCGGTTACAACCGGAACTGGCCGATCTACTTCCGGTGAGAGCACTGTGCGTGTATCGTGTGTATCCTATTTTGGTAATACAGTATAACCCCGTTAAACCAAACTTGAAGGGATCCTAGAAATTTGTTTGGATTAACCGATCATTGGTTTAACCGAGCTTTGGCTTCAACTTTGACTTGGCTTTGGCAAAAACGCGGGTGCATTATGAATGTAACATACAGTGTATGTGTACACTTTGATTATTGTTTTTTTATGTATATACAGTATAACCCGTTAAACAAACGGTTAATCCAAGCTTTTTATGGCATCCCGGCAAAATACTACCCTGCTACCATTTATCATATAACAAATTCTCAGATGACCTTATAACCACATGAAAGTTTGGTTTAACCGTACCGGAAGTGGCCTTGGGCCCGACAATTTTGTTTAGATTTACCGACATTAGTTTAACCAACTTTTTATATGATAAATGGTAGTATTTTGCCGGGTCACCAAAAAAAGTTTGGAGTAACCGATCGTTTGGTTTAACCGAGCTTGGTTTAACGGGTTGTACTGTATACAACTGTAGCAAGAGACGTGTATATGTGGGTGGTATATGCGGGAAATGTGATCCGTTTGGATTTATAGTGTGCGCATTAACAACCCCTTCGCCCTCTTGTTGGTGCTACCCATCAGATGCGGTGACTGAATTGGTAAAAGTGCAGGCTTCTCGTGTGTCAATTGGGGAGTACGAAACTCAGCCGAGTCAAAGCAATGACTTACAAAATTGATACTTGTCACTCGCTACCTTGGCTGGCACTCGGAGTTACTAGAATAGGGCATGGACTGGTTCGCTCAGTACATGTATCAGGATAATGTGACTGATTATGCTATTGGGTCATGGTGCCAGCACCCTAGGTATCCCAGTGGGGCAGCAATATAAATTATAACGGCCGGCATCAGTACCCATAACTTGGGCAGTAAACTCTTCTTCTTTTTATATAACTGGTCGAAATGACAACAAAATCCTGGCCTTCGAACAGCGTTATAGTGCGTTTTCTGCGCTGTGTCGATAGTGCTGGTCCTGGCGTGCTGACGAGAGACGTGGTCTGTGACAGTTGGCGAGTCGGCGGTCATGTGTGTGGGGGGGCTGCAGGGTCGAGTAGGGTTCCTGCGCTGCTTCATAGGCCCTACTGTATAACTATTGATCTGTCCTCACTCACCCCGCTAGACACCCTTGCACGGTCTGCGCATGCCTGCCAACCTGGGAGCTGGCCGAATGGAGGGTGTACTATTACTAGAGGGGTTCGGGGAGGTGGGATGTGTGCGTGTGGTTGGGGGGGTCGGGGGGTTACCAGCATTTTCTACACAATCTCATCGCATATAGGTTTAATGGAGTAATTAACGATAGCATGGTTATGCATTCACACACTACACAATATCACCGCATATATGTTTAATGGAGTGATTAACAATAGCTAGGCATGGTTATACATAATAATAATAATATTAATAATAATAATAATAATAATAGTAACATTTTGATGATGTTACTGACAAAAATGAATAATAATAATATTGTTGATGATGTTAATGCAAAAATAAGAATAATAGCATTGTTGATGATGTTAATGAAATAAAGATTAAATAAATGGTAACACTAATAATAATATTTCAGGCTCGTAGTTACAATGACAAAATGTCTAGTTCAGCTTAACATATGCTGTTTCTACTGACAAACTGGAATATATTCGTGTTTTTATTCATGCAGCCAGATGAATATACTGGCACGACGGTTATATACTGGCATATTGAGTGGGCTACTGGTGTATTCGCTGCTATAGTGTAGACGCCACTCTAGCATGAAGCAAATAAATAATGGATGCATATAGGCCATATCTGTGGTGCACACGCACATCCTGCTGTACGATTCGTATAGCGGAAGTAACAGGGCATGCTCCGCGAAAGCCACTACTGCAGTGAATACGCTACTGTGTGGTACAGGCCACCCCAGACAAGATGGCCGATGGGCAGAACAATTGCTTTCCATGTGGAAGATGGTGGGATCAATCCCTGATAGAGTCATATCGAAGATTTGTCAAATTTATTATTGCTGTCACCTAGCCTGGTTCTCGGCATTATTAGAATATGGCAAGGACTGGTTGGCTCAGTTACAGGATAATGCGCCTGAGTGGGATATTAGGTCATGCCACTGGTGGAGCGATATTCCAGTGGGGCAGCACTGTACACTTGCCATGTGTCTGTACTGTTGCTAGTCGGTATTCTTCTAGATAAAAGATTCACCCCATATGTGGAGTAGGGGTGAATGACAATGTAGTCTAAATACAAGCGAAAATTGCTTTAGTATGGAAGTGGAATTCCTGGTTCCAGTATCTAATGCCTAATTTACTTATATTGGCACAGAGTTGGTGAAATGGGAGAGAATGCAAAAAGACAAGATGGCAGCCACAGAATGCTATCGATTTCACTTTTAAAGTCCATCAAACGACATGTTTTATTATATTTTTCAACTCAAAAGTATTGGCTAAATATGGAGATGCATATGAAGAATATATTTTGCTTCTTAAATTAAGAATTGATGTGCTGAATTCATTTACCCAGCCTTTCGCCACTTTTTCTAATGGGTTGTCTTTCACCTCTACTCTTCTGCATAGAGGGTGAATCTGTTATCTAGTATTCTTCCTGATATGACCATTGATGTTAGAAAGATGTAAAACACCAACAAAACCAACATGGTACAGGCCGAGCTACTGCTGCTTGCAGGTAACTGCCCCGTTCTGCTCAGTGGTGTCGACCGAGCTGCTTCCACTTTAATGGGAACGCAAAATGTAATTTCCGGTGGTTAGTTAACACGCAATGTGCGAAGCACATTCCTCCGAGGGGTTAGCTCGGGGCTTTGGGGCAGGTGGGGGGGGGGGGGGGCGTCAGAGCAAACTCGTGATGGCACAGGAGGTGGGTGGTAAGCATCAATGGAGTGATAATTTGAACATCGCCTACCTGACTTTGTAAACTGGTGAGAATTTTGTGTACATTTTTAAGTAAACATAAATTTGTGATGAAGATATTTTTTGGTGAAATCAAACAGACAGAATAAATTTTACTGAATTTTCGCTCTTTCAAATATAGGTTCTTCTGCTGATACTGTGTTGAACCAGGGCCAATATATCTGGTAATCAATCAGTTGTGATGGCCGAATGTTTTGGTAGGTCATACGAAAGTTGGCTAAGTCAAACTAATGACTTAAACATTGATGCTTGTTGGCTACCTAGCCTGGCGTTCAGCATTACTAGGATAAGGCAAGGAACAGTGGAATTAGGAAGACCAATTGTGCGCGAGGGAAATTTCCCTTGCTTAATCAACTAATGTAACAACAACAAAAACTAAAATAAAAAATTCATCACAAACTAGAGCTAATAATAATAACAACCCTATGGGAGATCAATGATGGGAGGGCTGGGGAATGGAATGGCGAGTATTGTTTCTGAACCTCTGTCGATGTCTTAGTACACCTGAGGTCTGCTGTGCATAGTTACAGCAACAACAATAAAAACCACACACACGCACATAGACATGCACAAGAAAATAAACAAGGTTGTTGGAAGATGAATATTGTTTCACAGCAATTTAGCAGTAGATGATTGTATAAAAGCTATTGTGACACCTTCTTGTGTCCACTTTGAACCCGTTGGATATTTGGAAGCAGCTGAGCTTCACTGTTTTATTATTTATTTTGTATGATGTTCTTGCCGGTGTGAGACCTATTTGCTCCCCAAGAGAGTGCCACTAGTAACTTGAAAAAGCGAGCAGCACTTCAATGCTTTGCAAGAGGCTTTTATGAAATGCACAACTGCATGCGGTTAAGTAATGAAAGCAGTCTTTGTCGCATTGCGACTGACATCATGATGATGATGATGATGATGATGATGATGTTGTAGTGACTTGTTGTGATCATGGCCTGTTTCTAAGTATTGTCCTTTTTCTGTCTTTGCAGTGGAGCGAGCACGGTCGCCATTGACAACAAGATTGAGCAGGCTATGGTGAGCTTCCCCTTTTACCCTGTTCTAACCTTAGTTACTGTTTACCCTGTTGTCGTCTGCGCTCACCAAATATTGTCTGCTCTCACTCAAAAGTCACTGAAACTAGAAATTTTCACTGAAGGTCGTCAGTTAACCACTAAGCATTAAATTATTCGACTGTGAGCATTAAATGGTTTCTGCTGACAAGGTAACAGATGGATTTTATTTGACTGCAAAACCGAAAATGTATTATCTGATAGAGAGCCCTGTTCTGAAAGTCTGGCTAAGAATGGAATAATTCGCTGATCCTTAATCATTATTGCTCTAGCAGAAGTGTGTAGCATGGTGACATGGATATTGTACATGGCTTTTATATGACACATTATGTTTCATTTGGTAATCAAACTGAATCATCTTTATCAAAATGTGACCAGACCCAGTGGCCAAATAGGTAAGAGCATAGGTTTCCTATGCGGAATGTCGGGAGTTCGAACCAATGACTTACAAAATTGATACTTGTCGCTACCTAGCCTGGCGCTCAACATTATTAAGATAGGGTAAGGACTGGTTTTCTCGGTATCAGGATAATGTGACTAAGTTGGAAATTGGGTCATGATGCCAGTGGCCTGGTCTCCCAATGGGGCAGCACTATAACGTCACCATGAGTGTGCACTGTCACAAGTCGGTAACAGTCCTGAAATGACAATAGATGTTGTCAGGACGTAAAATCCAGGCAAACAAACTTATCAAAATGTGTCCGAATATATGAGTAGATGTTGCTGGACAGAACCAAGGAAGGTGAATCCAAAAATAGGAGAGACTAGAAAGTACTCGCTTGTCTAACGGGCCACAGGTGGCATAATGCTAAGTGGCGATGGCAGGATTAAAAATGCACAAGTATTGATTGTTTAAATGGAGTTTCCAAGAATAAAGTCACGTTCTCGTCATAGCAGTCTAGAACTAATTTAACTGCACCTGATGTATACCCAAATACATCGATGATCAGCACTTATTTTTTCAAGTTTTCATACTTTACAAGACAGTTCGGAGGTTTGATTGTATCGTTCATTACTTCCTTCATTCTGTAATGTTCTGTGAGATTGCACCAGGGATGTGAAGGTTTTAGATGGAAGTTTTATTTTTGTGAACGGTAATGAATGACTGGAATGAATGTTATTTAGTTTTTTCGATCCTGAGGACAGATGGACTCTACTACCTATTGTAATTTTTACCAATTTTAGATTGTCTTTTGATATCTTTTGATATAATTTCACCATTTAACAGTCACCTTTTATATTCACCATTCAAATATATTTATTTTATATTTATATTATAAATATTTTATCTTTATATTATATTTATATTTCTATTTTATGTTCATATATAACAATCAGCTTTTATATTTTTATGAATATAACGGCTAAAAATATTTATTAGCTCAAGTTGCAGAATAAATTGTACTAACTTTTCACCCTGAATATGTTTTTTATTAGTTGCTGGGAAAGCATAAATTATCATCACTCACTGAACTCACTCACTCACCGAACTCCTCACTTACTCACTCACTCATTCTTTACCGTCCTGACTGTTGTTGGTAACAGACGTGTGTTGTTTGTTTTCAGGACCTGGTGAAGTCTCACTTGATGTTCGCAGTGCGCGAAGAGGTCGAAGTCCTGAAGGAGCAGATCAAGGAGCTCCTGGAGAAGAACTCCCAGCTCGAGTGTGAGAACTCCATTCTCAAGGCAGCCGCCACACCGGACACCATCTCCAAAGTGAAGCAACAGCAAGCACAACAACAACAGCAGCAACAACAACAACAACAACAACCACCACCACCATCGTCATCCTCCTGATGGGAGACAAAGCAGGAAGAAGAATGAAAGACTGATAGTGGATGGTGGCCAGGCCCACGGCACCACTTTATAATAATACTTATGTGATGCGATTTGTCAGTATTGTCATTATTTTATTATCATAATTCACAAACGCGTATATATATGCTTGGAGGAGATGATTAATCTGAAGATGTGGGTGGAGAAGAAAAGCGCTTGGTTCTTGCCGCTCTCGCCTTCATCGTTGCTCAGTGAACTTGGTCTAGCCATCATGATTGGGGATAGGCCCCCACCACTGCCTGTTGGGCATCGCAACTGTTGCGCTGGCATGGCCCAAATCTTGGACAAGGACGTTACACACTGATAATGCTGCTCCATATAAACACTTGGACCTCATCAGAGGTCGCTGCAACCTTGTCTGACCTTGGGGTCAATTAGAGGTCAACTGAAATGTAACATTGTATCATGTGACCCCTCAACCCCCCACCCCAACAACCTCCAACCCCACCCAAATGGAAGGTCACCAGCTGACCTCCTCCCCCCTAAGGTCATCTGACCTCATTGAAGTCCACAGGGTCAATATGAAGGTCATCGACAAACAGTTTAGCGCCATAGACATGGCAGTGGTAACGGTGGCCAGTGTGTGGAGAAGGACGATGTCGCGGCAGTTCAATGATATTGTGATGATATTTGAATTCTGGGTGCTGGACGAGAACTGGGTCAGCTGACAGGGTACCAGGAGAGCTGGGTACTGCCGCCGGCACGCCCCCTGGCGGCGGTTAGTGGTGAGTGTGTGTGGTGTGCGGAGTGCTGGGTGTTCAACCAGGCGCCCGGCATCAGTCCCCCAGCGAAAACCACTGGACGGTGATTTTAGAGGAGGCAGTGTGTATTAAATCATCATAGGCTCTTTATTAACTGTGTTGTTTTTTAAGGGGGTTTTGTGACCTAACACCGATAACTTTTTTTCTCTTCTTCCCCCCCCCCTTTCCCTTTTTTTTTTTCTGTTTTGGTTTCATGGGTGGGGGGGGGGTGTTTGTTGGGATGGTGTTTTTTTTCAGTTTTAGGTTAATTTAGTCAGTGTTTTAGGAACAAAATGATAATGGTGAAAAATATTCTCACCAGGGGGCGTCGTTATCTATATACGGGCGGCAGTAGATGGTAGAATTAGTCAAGCTTTCTGTATGGGAATGGGCGGAGGGGGGCTGGGTTGGGGGGAGGCAGGGAGCAGGGACAATACTTACATAATTAACAGTGACCCTTTTTTTTTCTGTCCTCCTTTTTATTGGAATTAGATGTAGACCGATGGTACTTGTGTGCGGCAGTTTTAAGTGTGGCATGTTTACGGTTATATATTGTTGGCGGGAAGGTTTGACCAGGTGAATGCAGAAAAGTCATATCAATACACTGCTCTAAGCATTCCAGGATTTAGGGCTACCTCAGCTTCGTGGGGGAGGCTCTCCGAAGTGTCACGCATACGCATATTTAACAGTTCTCACCTAAATCCAGCCCACAGAGTATGACATGAAATTACCGGTGGCCATCCTTCCTCTTTTAATTTTTGTCTCTCTTTTTTTATATCAGCGATGCTTCCTCTGAGGTTTTTTTCTTTTCCATGTTTACCATAATAATCAAAAAGGAATTCATGAATACATTTTGGAAATATATATGGTTTATTACGAGAAATCAGATATGAAAATTGTGGGTGCATGCAAAGGTGGGTTAAAATTCAGAAGAAAGAAAAGAAAAGAAAAAAAAAGATCATGTATTTCTCCTTCGATGATTTGTGCATGTTTCCATAACCATGTGTCATTCCACCCGATTATTCAGCCGAAGTCAATACCACCCGATCATCCTGCCTGAGCTGGCAGTGAGGTGCTTTCGGGGCTTTGCACGTCAATGTTTCACCATTCCTACTACACCACCCTCAATCAGTGGTGGGGTACCTGCCACCCGGGTTCCTAGGCTGAGCCACCCTGGCCCCTAGGCTGAGCAACCCTGGCCCTCTAGGCTGAGCCACCCAGGCCCCTAGGCTGAGCCACCCAGGCCCCTAGGCTGAGCCACCCTGGCCCCTAGGCTGAGTCACCCTGGCCCCTAGGCTGAGCCACCCTGGCCCCTTAGGCTGAGCCACCCTGGCCCCTAGGCTGAGCTCAATTAAACCATTTTTGTGTATGCTCTCAGGCCTCCCTCCCTTTCAAGCCCCTCGGCTTAAAGTCACCCGGTATAGTCCACTGAGATGACAAACAAACTTCTTCTGCACGACTGCAATGTATGAATGGCGTCATCGGTAGGATTCCTTATCAGATGATCTAGTAGGGTTCCCCACAAACCAGGGAAACCCCTTTTACATTGAAGCATCCCATTGGTAGAAAATGCAAAACACCAACGGAATCCTGCCCGCGTCACACATTAAACAGGAAAACAGACCTCGGCACTCGCTCCCCACATATTTGGTTGCATGAACTGAAAAACTAAGCAACAGTTTGCTTGGAGAGCATTTGTCAGAGTACAGTTCCGGTGTCAGTGGCCTATACCGAACCTCTTTAAGTTTAAGCCTACTCAGCCTAACGGTTAATCCGCCATTGCCCTCACGCTATGGCAGTTTGATTAGTGGAGCATTTGGACCTGCATCTGTTAGAATGGTGCATTTTGTATCCATTTTGTATGTATTAATAACAGTAAACAAACAAAATATTAAATCATATTAATAACCATACCCACCCCTCTTGAGTGCAATACAAGGTTTGATGTTTGATATGGTGACACCTTCCCCGCTCCTCTCTGTACATACTAAAACTCTTTCCCAATCGGGCAGTATGACATCACAAACGATATCCCCACGTCCCGCCCTCACGACGATGATGGTGATGGTGATGATGATAATGATGATGTGTGTAGGGCCTACTCGTGTAAATATTTAACATGTGCATCGCGCGCCACTACTTGCACAGCCGTCACACCACACTGACTTCTGCGCGACTGCGATTCACAGTACTAGTAGCGGGAATGGGGGGGGGGGGGGGGGGGGGGGGGGGGGGGGGGATGCAGATTAGGGGGTCGGATATGGGAAATGATGGAACCCGACCATGTGATAGTATGGTTCACTTGAAGCTGTATGTCTGTGGTGGTGTGTACTCATTTGATTGGCTATTGAAAACTAGGTCACACCCCACGTGATGATGACGACGATGATGATATCGATGATGATAAGTAGGTCAACATTGATCCCCAATTGTTTCGTGTTCTGATACGGCGGGACTGTAAATACTTCTTTTTTTTCCTCTTGTTCCTTGTTTGTTTTGGGGGTGATTTTTTTTTTTAACGTGATGGCACATTGGGTGTGTCTTGGCTGTGTTGGTGTCTGGGTGTTTACCTGGAAGGCACCAACCCATGATGTAAAATAAAACGCTCACAAGAATGTTGCTAATGTGCACGGAATTTTAAAACAAAATTAAGTGTCTATAAGCAATATAACCCCCCCCCCCCCATCTTACTCACCACTCTGATGATACCTGATTGTATGATAGGCTAACTGATAAACCACTAAATAATAATAATAATAATAATAATAATTACCTAAAAGTATCTTTAGGGGGAAGTCAATAAAGTTGTTACTGTAAAACGCAAGGTTTTCGTGACCATAGCAGGTTTGCCCCTCACCTTATACTAATGGAAGTCTTCGGTTCACTCATGCATGAACAGTTTGTCCAATTGGCTTCTGCCACACTCCTGACTGATATGTAGCGCAACCCTTCTATTGTTACCTGTAAAGAAACCAAATGAAATGCATTTATTACGTTTCACCATGTATGGTGCAAGCAATGTGTATTTATCGTTTAAAATTGTATGTACAGGTTTCCTTAAAAAAAAAAAACGACGTGGTGCAACTAACTAAGACATATTAAAATTGTTTTAATTTGTGTCGGGGAGAGGGGGGGAAGCAACATGATATTATTATTGCCCACCCCCCAGCCCCAGTCGTAACCCTCGTGGTAGCCTTTAGTTTTGGAATTAGGTTCACTGTCATTGAGCGTGATATAAAGCTGTTTAATTGGGTGTAGGTGGTGATTGAGTCAATAAATATTGCCACATGTTGTTACGGTCCGAATCAACACCCGAAGTTGTTGACCGAATTTTAATATGCGACATGAATTGCAAAAATGGGTTTTCTAAATTCCAATTGCCTGTAATGTCTTGCGAGCTTTCGGATAAAAATCCTTATATATATATATATATACCATGTATGAGTAACTTCTATTTATATATTTATTCAAAATTTTGAAATAATATTCGCATATATTCAGTTGATGGTGCTCTCCCCCCCCCCTCTCTCTCTCTCTCTCTCTCTCTCTCTCTCTCTCTCTCTCTCTCTATCTCTCTCTCTCTCTCTCGTATTTTAGCCCCGAGCTTTCATGCTCAAACACAATAGCCTAAAATACAGTATTTATTAGATCTATATAATATTTGTAAGGAATTTTGATCCAGTGCGATTTGACAGTTTTAACTGCTCGACCAGCTTATGTTGTATCATATTTAACCGGAGCCGTCCAAAGTTGTAAGCATTTTCAAGGTAGTACAAAAATTACTACTTTTCCGGACCCCCCCCCCCCATCCCCGAAAGTAGTACATGTCAACATTTTACTACAGACCCCAAAGGGGTAGCCACATGAGTCCCATTTTGGTAGGTCATTCGATTCAAATCTCCAGGTTCGAGGCGTTTGGCATTACTATGATAGGAGCAGTGGAATGAGGAAGACGAATTGTCCATAATTGAAAATGTCCCTGCTTAATCAGATAATGTACAAAAAGAAATCGCTGGAAAATCTCAACATTTTATTAATAGTCCCCCCTCCCCCCAGCCCATGTCGTACCCTCTGTACGACCATGAAAATGTTAAAAACTTTGGATGGCCCCTAAATAGATATCACACAAAGAAATTCGTTATTGAATCTTTACACCCATTTGTGCACGGCATGTCACATATATAACTTTCTTTTTTTAAATGCTAGATATATTAGGTGTCACAACAGCGTTTTTGCGTTATTATTTACATGTGTTCAATTTATGGTATAGAAAATACACTCAAACAAAACAACCCAAAAGAAAGAATTAACAAAATAAAAGTACTCATGAAACGGCAACTGCGGCAACAAAAGACGAGGAAGGAAATGTGAAACCATCTCTGGTATTTTGTTCAGAAACTATATTATGAAGCTATTGCAGATGTAAACGTTCACTGTGTTGGAGAGTATGTAAACAAGTATGTATACAAACGTGTATAGGCTGTATAGTGTATAGAGGAGGTAAAGTGGACAGGAGCTGGTGTGGTCACGTGCACACCTTTGTAAAAATAAATATACAAAAAAAGAATATATATATATTTAACAAAATAGTTCATGTAATCATTGCCGTCTGTCGCTCGCGCATTAATAAATTGCTGTACAGAGCTTCTTATCGCCTTCTAGGTAACCCCAACTTCTTTTTCCTGAGTGATATCGAAAACGGGTGGATAGTGAAGAAAGTCAGATCTATCTGTCTTTTTTTTTTGTCTTAAAACATTTTTATGCACCTCTTACAAGCCGCTGTGATTGTTCACGTTGTATTGGCTTCGGGAATTGCCCCCCCCCCCCCATTTCCCTCCAACCCCCAACCCCCAACCCCCACTCATCTAGATGTATATAACTATATAAATACACACCACATACACACAAAATAAATACAATTGGTTCGAGGGAATTATTTTTTACCGAGCATGAATCAGTCCGAAACAAAAGACGTTTTTTCTTTTATTTAATTTTATAAAATTATTATTATTATTATTATTATTATTATTAATGTGCGAGCTGTAGAGGAGCATTGTAAATAAAACTGTAAGTGGCGAGCATTCTAAGAGCAATCGCGTGGATCCGGTGGGACAATGGTTCTGCTTGGAGAGTGTTGTTTACTCCCGAGGTGTCAGGGAGCATCTAGTTGGAACTCTGCCTGCGGAATCGCGATGCTCTGTATGACCTAGCTAGCTGTGCAGTCGACACGCTTGCCTTCGCGTATTTTCTGTAGGGTACTGGTCCAAGCTGACCGAGTTCAAGGTCAAGAGCGCATCATCGGTGACTACACATTCATAAGGTGATGTCAGTGTCGAAGCATCATGTTTTCATAGCTGTGTCTATGTGTGTTCCTTTGACCGTTTCGCAGTATTTGGTCCAAGTGGTAACACACACACACACACACACACATACACACACACACACACACACACACACACACACACACACACACACAAATATCTTAAAGGAATCATCATCCATATAAAAGGTCAAGGTCGCTGAGGTACTGCTCAGTTGATAACAGAACGCTCGCTCCCTGCTCGTGTACACGAATGGAGGTTCAAACTAGAACCTGAAAACATTTTTTTTTCTATTTGCCAAAATGTCTTTTCTGCATTTTGCTTCAGACGAATAAAAAAACAAGCGCTATTATACAAATTTGCCCGTGTTGTATTGTTTATTTGTTCCAGTCACATAGTCCATCATGGTGCTCAACACTGGTAATTAAATAGATTAAGTTCATTAATTAAGTGTACTATCATAATGTAGTCTTCTTCGAATTCCTGATATGACCTTTAGATGTTGCCAGGAGGTAAAACTCAAACAACCAAACAACCATCGAATTTATTTATAACTGATAACATATTGCTTCTATGTTTAAAAAATTCAATATATATATATGCTTATAATAATGTTTGTGTCGATTCTTGGGCTACTACCCCTAATTTTAATAGGACCTTAGATGTTGTTTGTTTGTTAGGGTTTTACGTCATAGCAGTCTTTGTTGCATCGCGACCGACAGCATAAACTGTCCACATGCAACACAAGAAAGAACGCTTCGATTTTATCACCTTTTGTATGTAAATACTATAAGAACCCTGTTCTCTAATTAGACAATCATTATTATCTGCGGCTTGGCATTATCTCCACTTAAAAAAAAAAAAATACAGTTCTATGGCTGGTCCTGGAATAATTAATAGCCACCACCAGTGTTCTCGTAATTGATTAACACGAACCGGTGTGGCGGTTTCAGCCGTGTCCCGTGCTCAGCCGTGTACCTATACTCAAACTCAAGGCATTGTCAATGGTCGTGAGTAATTTTCATACAGAAAATACAGAACAAGTGAAATATCTCTAAAAGCACACCACCTATTAACAAATCGCTTGGTACACATATAGAAAACATCTTCACCAAAAAGATTATATTAAATTTAGACGGTTAGGGTTCTTGATTTCTATTAATTTTGATTAAAACTAATGTTTTGCACTGCCCGTACCGTCAAACTCAAGGCATTGTCAATGGTGGTGAGCAATCTTCATACAGAAAATCCTGGAAAAGTGAAATATCTCTAAAAGCACACCACCTAGAAACAAATCGCTTGGTACACATATAGAAAACATCTTTACCAAAAACATATTAAATTTATAAGGTTAGTGACTTAAGACCATTGACAATGCCTTGAGTTTGAGTATAGGGGACACGGCTGAGCACGGGACACGGCTGAAAGTGAAAACCGCCACACCGGGCGATTCGGGTCACCCGAGTTGCTAGAATTTCAAATCGAACACCGCGAGTGCGAGAGTGGAGTTGACAAAAACAAGTGCCGTGTGCAAAACGACCCGACCCCAGTAACCCACCTCTTGGCTAGGGTTTGCTAAGAACGATGACGTCACATGTGTGCTGGTACCGTCCTGCAGGATAATAGCTACCAGGATCAGTCCTATATGTTTTTTGTTGATAATATCACAGATTAATGAAATGGAAATATAACTAAACTACGCAATCATAAAATACTTTAAATGCTATGTTTCTGTAGTTATATCGGTTATTAAAAAAAAGAAAAAGTTTTGGATTGAAGCTAAGATTCCATATATACGCGGTATGCGGTATGCGAATGCGAATGTGGCAAAAAATCGAAAAGCATGTAAAGCCCCAGTCACACGAGGCCTGTGTTCGCTTATGACCGATTCGCGAGCATTTTGCAATTAAATTACGACCACCTCACGACTAATCGCCAAGTGCTCGACGAGCGATCGCTGACTGATTGCCGACCATTTCGGCCCATTTTGGTCGCAAGGAGGTTGTCGCTGCAGCACCGACAATCTCCTTGCGACTTCTGGCGTCTCCACCTTCATTGCCATATTTGGACATGCTATGTGGTGCATGGCCGTTGGTAAATAACGATGACGTCACAATGTTGCCTCGTGCATCATTGTTGACATGGCGACGCATTAAAATAGTTTGTAATAAATTGTTTATTTTTGTCGCAAGGAACTTGCAGGCATTTGGTCGCCAAGTGATCGCAAGCGAACACAGGTAGTTGTGTGGCTGGGGCTTAAATGAATAGTGGCGCTTCCATGTGTCCAAATACGAATGCGAACGCGAATGCGAATGCGGCAGCAAATGGATCAACCCATGGACTGATCGGTGCGAATGTGAATGCGAATACGGCTGCGTTTGCCATAGAAAACCACAGTAACTTTGACTTTTCTTCAGAAATTTGGAGCAAAAAAACCCAAAATGGCATGGGTATATTTGGGGGGGGAGGGGGTTGTTTATTTAAAGACACCCCAGCACAAAAAGTTGACATTGGCTATTGGGGGTAGGCATGGGTAGCTATGCCGCATACCACATTCGCATTCGCATACCGCATTCTGCATACCGCGTCTATGGAATCTTAGCTTAAGCCACCATTTTCTCCACCGGAGCGTGGAGAAGCGTATTCGATTATTCGACCAAAGGCTGTAGGATGTGCGCATGCGCCAAAAAGTGGCTCTGGTGACCCGAGTTGATTAATCGATTACGCTCTGGTGGTCAGTTATCTAACCACAGTATCCACGAATTGTTTCGTAGTTCGGTGTCAGGTAACTTCCCACATTTGAAAGGAATCGTCTTAAAATCGTTTTATTGTAGGGTTCTGATTGTTTGGGAGATATTAATTCAGATCTATAGGAATTTTGACTGGGTACAGGTTTTCTTCTCTTGAGAGTAGTGATGGACGGGGGCGTTCGAGTCACCGCACTCCGCACTCAGTATTCAAGCTCCTCCAAGCAAGCGTGTTTAACGTCACTAGACCTTCATTGGCAAAATTAACGATACAAATTGTTGGAATAAGAATTAATTAAGATTCAAGACCGAGCATCCCAAAGAAAGAATGGGTAAAAAGAAAGTTGTCAGCCTGTACGGTCCAAGTGATCAGATGTCAAGCCGTTCTGCACGTCGCATATCATACTACGAAAGCTGCCGTTTTCAGATAAGTTAGCATAGATAAGTAATTATTCTCAGTATATGTGAAATATAATCAAAAAGATGTGAATTTGCCTATCTGCGGTATTTATTTATGGGGGCTTAGTTACTTAAAATGGGAAAATGTGTCAAAGCTTTCGGCTTTGGCACGTTTGAAGTCTTCAGTCTCACTCATCTTATGTAATCCGGTGTTGCAGTTTCCGCGGTATGCCAGTTTGCGAGGTACACATCGCTTCTGCACATGCGTCAAAATCGAACAGTATCGTCACTAACCTTATAAATTTAATATAATGCTTTTGGTAAAGTTGTTTTCTATATGTGTACCAAGCGATTTGTTCCTAGGTGGTGTGGCTTTAGCAATATTTCACTTTTTCTGTATGAAGATTGCTCACGACCATTGAAAATGCCTTGAGTTTGATGGTATGCGCAGTGCAAAACATTAGTTTTATTCAAAATTAATAGAAGCCAAGAACCCTAACCTTATAAATTTAATATAATCTTTTTGGTATAGATGTTTTCTATATGTGTGCCAAGCGGTTTGTTTCTAGGTGGGGTAATTCGAGAGATATTTGACTTTTTCTGTATGAAGATTGCTCACGACCATTGACAATGCATTTGAATGTATATGTACATCGCAAACTGGTGTACCGCGGAAACTGCAACCCCGGGCCGGGGGGGGGGGGGGAGTAACAGGAAATATTGTATTTGGAACGTATTTCCTTTCTTTGCTTTTAATACCGAATAAAAGTTGGCCCCTATTAATATCGTTGAAATCATTATTACTGTAAGACCGGTTTCGACCATCCTGAGTCATTCTCATAGTAAAATTGACTAGGACTAGGAATAGACCTAGCTGCTGACGTGATGGCTGCAAAATCGTGACATTTTTTCTATTACTTTTGTGACTTTGTAAAGTAATGTATTTCTATACTCTATTGCATGAATGCAACCTTGACTTTGTCCGTGATTAATTATAACCTCTTGATATGGCAATTTCCTAACATAGCCATTATGTTTAGCTATATATGTTAATGTTATGTACATCACATTGTAGAATGTATGCGGGCATTGATATATATGTGTGTGTACATGTCGCTGTTGAAACCTGACATGCCCAAAATGTTGACATACATCCCAAAATTAATTTCCATGTTTCCGCTTCAAATATTTCCTAAGTTGACATTTTAAAATAAAGGTTACTTCTAATTAAAGTCAAATAGATTAAAACTATCAACTTAATTCAGTTATCTACAAAATATGACAAAAACTGACCGCATGCAACTTCAAGCGAGCTTCATTGGTGTAAGTGTTTTCTGTTAATAAAAATGGTTATTCTCGAGAATACCAGGAGTCAATATATTGATTTGTCTGTAGATGCCATGTGTGGAATTCTCTAGGAGCATTTAGTTAATGTAAATTTATCAAATTTAAATACATACACAAATATAAGTTTCTGTACGAAATTATGATCTGGGTATTGTTATGTGAGAAAATAGGCAGTAAGGTATTAGTAGTATGCTCTTTGAATGCTATCACTCTACCAGCACAAAGTTTGCTGATTTAAACTGATTGAAAAACATCTATTTCGAATAACATAACCCTTCAAAATAACACAATCACTAGCATTTCCTTCAGCACCACCTAGATAAGCTAAACTCTGAACGTAGCCTGGATTCCAAACATATAATTAATTTTAACCATGTTTCCCCAGATACATGTCCTCAGATATTACCTGAGGTGGAAATAGACTTGTGTGCTTAGACTTAGTTCCTATTTCAAAGTCATTGTCCTCAGAACCCGACCCACATATATATCACAATTTGGCGGGAGAAGAATGTGGCGCCATTTAGCGGCAAATAGCGGAACCAATTCTGTATATTCGCCGTCAGGTGGCGGGACGGTTTGCGGTTGTGTTTGCATGGGAGGGGCTTCAGAACACGGTCGGTGGGTAAGTACTTTTGACGCCAAATGCATAGTAATCTAGAGCGAATTACCGATCAATCCATCGTCCTTCTTTTACACAATTTGTTCATGTATCATTTGGCAGATATTATATCGGGAACGAATGGCTAAATTCGATAGGAACGAACGAAACTGAATTGGTCCGATGAGCGATATTTGGGGTGGACTGTGCTGGTATTGACAGTCCCCTTGTCTGGGTTTGTGGGCGCGCTGGTAGGGGCTTCGATTCTGTTCAAAATGCTTGATAAATACAACCGGTTTCCCGGCCGAACCTATTAAATCCGCACCTTAAAATGTTGTAGTATAATTGTAACGTTGCTATTGGGCGGTGGCGTTAGTTTATTTGGTTTGTGACCGGTTCAAAAATTGGCGTGTTGGTGCGCAGGGAGAGGGGGGGGGGGGGACGCGGCGGCGGCGGCGCTGTCGGCGCTTTGTGACGCGGAGCCTTAGACAGCGCCGCACCGGCCCAGTGGCGCCCGCCTTGTCCGCCACAATTCCACCACCCCCTCTACCTCCAAATACTCCGCCAAATACTGCCACGGCCCGCCAACATGAACCGCTTTTCAACGGCGCTGAAAGTTAGTGATATAATTTGGCGCTCGCATTTTGGCGCTGGCTTCATGGTTTGCTTTTGGCGGTTTGGTATAGGGGAGTTGTGGGGTGGGGGTGGGGGAGTTTCTCTGATATTATCAGGCCGATGCCGATGACCAGCCATCATGGCCGATGGCGATGCTTTGTTTATGTCCGGGCAGAATCGATGATGACAATGAGGGTTAGCCCGGTTTCCACTCGGCGCTTCTTGTTGAATCGGCAAAACTGTTAAATTGGGGCGTTAATTGGTGTTTGTGCTCGGAACTATGATCTTGATATTTAGGTCAGAGTAAAAGCCATTATAAGTGCTTTTCCCTCCACTGTTCCACCCGCGTGCCCCAGATTCCGAAAGCCTACGCTACGGAGTATAATTCCGTGCCGTGGCAACTTTGTCCGTTAGATTCAATGCTTCATTGCTTGTGTAATTATCAGTGTTGTGACTAAATTATTAGATTTGCGTTTAAGAAAAAAAAGACTTGGTTGAAATAAGGGACTTTTATTTCTATGTGGCGTGTCAGGGCATATCGAAGTTTATAACGGAAAGGTTGTGGGGTTAAATCCGATTTCCATAAACCCCGATTGACTATAAATTTTATACCCCGACCCCAATTTGTACTAATTTTTTACCCCGACCCCAGTTTATAACTAACCCTGATTTTATTTTTAAATGTTAATTGAACTATATTTATAGTAATTTAATACAAAATACCTTTTCCCTTGTGCATGGAAAATGAAATGACATTTATAGTATTTTAGAACCTAGAGTACAGATTGCAGTTTTCAAATCGTCTGGCCCAACCATAGTAAATTAAATGTAGTGGATCTTCATTTGATAGTTTTGATATTATTTATTTTAATGTACACTACAATCGAACATTAATCGAAAGACATGGGCCTGTATGCACCAATCGGGGTTAGGGCCTTAACCGCGGCTACGGTATCCCCGCAGGGCTAAATGTGAAAATTTGGTATGCACCAATCGGAGTTAGGGCTAACCGCCGACCATACCCTCGGCTAAGCTAAACCATTTTCAAATCAGGTTTTACGTCTAGCCGAGGCGGTTAGTGTGCGTGTGTGGCTCTCAATCTATTGAATGCGATCATATTTAACAGAATTACATACGCAATAAGTGACATTTTATCAATTTAACCCTAAATGCGAAGCATTATTAAGGCTACTGCCGCATTGGCGGCGATATTAATAGTTATATTTTCGAATCGACGAACGTAAAGTAAACAAATCGACGTCGCTTTCCATACTGGCGGCGGCGGCGGTTTGTTTACTGTACGTTCGCCGATTCGAAAATATAACTATTAATATCGCCACCAATGCGGCGTTAGCCTTAATAACGCTTCGAATTTATGGTTAAATTGATAAAATTTCACTTATTACGTATGTAATTCTGTTAAATATGATCGCATTCAATAGATTTGAGCCAAATATATGGGTAGAAATGCAGAGGGAATTCCCAAATCTATAAATAAACTCACGGTTAGCTATCCGCAGCGGCTAAAATATTGGTGCATACCGATTCACACATTTCTCAAACCCCCGGCTACCCTGAGGTAGCTATCCGCGGCTAGTGTCTTAACTGTGGCTAAGCCTAACCCCGATTCGTGCATACGGCCCCTGGTCTTACTCTTACATACACATAAGAATACTCCCAGGGGTGGGTGGAGTGAAAAGCCTAACCACAAATACTATTATGAAAGTCTATCCAATCATCTCCTGTTTTTATTGCACAAATACGAAGCTATTTTGCTATTTACCATGAAAGTACATTGTATTGATTTTGTATTGTTAATAATATTCTACTGAGCAGAAATGAGTGCTATTCTAAAGCAATGCATGGGCAACAAAGGCACTTTCGAGCTCATGTTAATGATCATATTTGCTTAAATTAACAGCATTATTAGTGGGCAGTCCGATACTTATACTTATCCTCTTCTGTTTAAGAAATTAGGCATCAATGCCTGTTAGCAGCTTTGGCCCGTCTAAGTGGGACCTAGTGAAATTATAGTTTTTGTGCGGCGAGCGCTGGCTGTAGCGGTAAATTACCCATGAAAGAGGAAATTGTCTAAACAGAAACACTAGATTTCATCCTGCATATCGAACTTAGATACTGGTACATTTGTTGCTATCTAAAAAGGACATATTAAGTCAATTTGATATAAAGTGTTCCTGCTGAAGCCTATGGTGTTAGCATTTCTACATACATAGCTAATTTAATTTAGCGTTCTTTCACTTAATATATCTCATATGTTAACTATTAATAATAAAAGTTACTCTAAGCTAAAGTAAAGTTGATTATAACAATCAAGGTAACATGTTTATCTTGAAAGTTCGCAGAAACGCAGTCATCGGACTGCAACTTTTAATCACTAACCACATTTGCTCAAGCTAATGACCTTATGTTCTGAAACTAATGACTATGTTCTTATTTAATCTTAAACTAATGATCATGTTTTCGTAAACTAATTATCTTTTTGGTTTCTAGGGCTAAGACGACCCCATCTCTCTCCTCCCTCGACACAACCCAGACGTAGCAGGATGGACGGCTCTGAACAGAACAAGAAGCAACGAACCGACCACAATAAAGGGGTCTCGCAGTCATTTGTGAGGCCAGCTGCAGCTAAAAGTGTTTACAGTTCATCATATGGTCCCTTGACGTCGCATCCCACACTAACAACAGCCGGCAACCCACAACAGGCATTCGGAAATGGCGGCGGTGGTTTCCCATATATCATTCCCCCGAATCCCGCAAACATCAACAATCGGATGCCCCCAATGCCTCCTCCAGGCGTAGAGAACGCCCAGCCAGGGTCGAATCTCGCCTCGCAGGCATTCGCGTGGGCACAAGATGTACATTCGTTCATGTTACGCCAGCAGGCGAGAAGTGAAGATGGGATTCGCAAGGACTTGCCTCCACTGCCGCCTCCACCGCCACAGCAGACTACGGCACCTGTGTCGACTGCCAGTGCAACTATTGGTGTAACACCAACGAATATGTTGTCTGCGGGAATCTCGCACCAGCCACGCCCTCGTGAGCAGTCGCAGCCTCAACGTGAGGACACACCACAGCCACAGCAGCAACAACAGCAGCAGCAGCAGCAGCAGCAACAGCAGCAGCAGCAGCAGTCCCAACAGCAGCAGCAGCAGCAACAGCAGCAGCAACAACAGCAACAGCACCCTCCGCCACCCAGACCGCAACCCCCGCGGATCGAGAGCTATGTGGCTGCCACACCGCTGGTGATTCCCAAGCCATGGGGGAAGGAGAATCAGTGCACAATCTGTGGGAAAATGTTCACTCGTGTGGAGAATGTTAAGCGGCACATGCTTGTGCACACTGATGAACGGCCTCATCCGTGCACAATCTGTGCCAAGACATTCCGGGTTGCCTGGCACCTAAAGAGGCACATGGCGACACACACCGGACTGCGACCATACATCTGCCGCATTTGTGGGAAGACATTCAAGGTGACCAGCAGTCTCAAAAGACACATGACGACTCACGACGAGGAGAAGAAGTTTAAATGTAACCTTTGTCCAAAGACCTACGGTGAACCGAAGCTCTTAAAGCTGCATGTAATGTCCCACACAGGTGAGAGGCCTCACACATGTATGCAATGCGGGAAAGGGTTTAGGCTAGCGTCCCATCTCCGTAGTCACCAGTTCACACATTCAGGTGAGCGGCCATACTCATGCCCCGTTTGTAACAAAGGATTCAGCGAATCCGGAAGGTTGAAGAGACACATGTCTACACATGGTAACCTTGGTAATTCTTTAAACCCTTTTCCTGCATCGAAAAACGGTTTGGCGACCCCATCTCCAATTGATTATCACATTAATAGTATAATTAAAACTGAGAAACTCTACTGACATAACATAAAGTAATGCCTGCCAAAAAAAAAAGTATTTACCGGTAAAAGTAAATTAGATAATACACATAATAGCATGTCGCGTTAATAATGCAACATACAACCAAGTCCTTGTCTTCCACGGGTCGATGCAAAGCCTTAGTAATCAGGATCCCTTTGGACACGTCCAAATACAACCCAACTAAAAGTAAAATACTTTAAACTAACCATTCTAAAACGATAGCTTTAAAATATCTGTGCAGTAAGTCACTGACCATTTTAATAATGGTAAATGCTTATTATTTTTTCAGAAGTTTTTTGATTAACCAAACTTTGATTCCTTGACTTAACGACTGATGCAGATGAAAGGCCACATCCGTGCGGGACTTGTGGGAAGTCATTTCGGGTCTCGTGGCACCTGAAAAGGCACATGGCAATCCACACAGGGCTGCGACCATACGCCTGCCGGGTGTGTGGGAAAACTTTCAAGGTCACGAGCAGCCTCAGGCGTCACATGCAAACCCACGAGGACCAAAAGAAGTACAAATGTAACCTTTGTCCAAAGTCGTACGGTGAACCGAAGCTCCTTAAGCTTCATTTAATGATACACTCTGGTGAGAAACCCCATGTGTGTGTCCAGTGTGGTAAAGCTTTTAGATTAGTGTCCCACCTGCGCAGTCACGAGCGCACGCACACGGGACTGTGGCCCCATATATGTCCCGTATGTAACAAAGGGTTCCGTGAATCGGGCAGATTGAAGCGCCATATTGCCACACATGGCAATGTTTTAAGCCCCTATAATACTAACCCTGGGATGCCCACACCAAAGGACATACAGAACTCTGCCCGGTGAAGCGCCTAGAACTTTACACTAAGCGAGAAACACTGAACAAAGATGACCTGATGCATACATTAGAGAGCCACCTGGCTTTTCCATCCGACTATGCTGTACATGATTTGATTGACTATGACTGAGCCATAGTAACACGGATGGTGTTTGGTGGATCATATAAAGTGTAGTTAGACATACACCGGTCCATCACTCATCTAGGGTTAGAGAGTGAGCAAACTAAGCATTCCAAGTGTGTTGTGTCTACTTGATCTAGTTTGCACAACAATTTCCATGGAAAGGTTTCTTGAAAGAAAATTCATGTATCTAATAAGAATCTGAAGCTGCACATGTATCAACAAAGAACAACTTACAATACTCCCCACTTTCAGTGAGATGTAGATGAACTTGTTTTTTTCTTTTCTTTTAGATTCATTAGTTCTTCAGTGTATTAATTGGCGTTGAGCTGATAGTAGGTTGGGTCCCATTTCGGAAGTGTTAGCAATACTAACCCCTAGGAAACTACTGCTTCTCTTTCTACAAGTTGTATATGTGCTATTTAGTTCTGTATCTCATATTATGCAACCCCCAGCCCTGGTAATTCTAAAACCTTTGACCATAATAACTTCCTACTGATATTGCTGATAAATTCTATGCAAAATTAGTCAATTTACAACAACAAAAAGTCTGCTTTCAATACTTACTAGGAGCTGCCTCTTTTCTTCTTTATTTTCAAGTCTGGTTTCTGAACCCTAGATTATGTCTAATGTAGAGAAATTGTGAGCAAAATTAAACCTTCACCCACTGTTATTCAAATTCGGTATGCCCTTTTGAGTTTTGTAAACTCCTGAATTACTTTTTTAGTAACTTTTTTACTAACAAAGTTGCATGCTTAGTACTTAACCTCTCTTACTGTAAACTCCTCATTTAAATAACAAACTAATCCCCGCTGAATGTACTTTGCGGTGTCCTGGGTTAAAATTACTTTGCTTGATAGGTATGGGGCTTAAAACTTTAATACTTTAAATAGTTTCTGCAAAACGAGATTTTTCCCAATTATAAATTTGCTGACGTGGTAGCTTAATTCTCTCTTGGGTTAGCACCTCATTGGCCGGGGATGGGAATTTTGTGTGCATATTTTGGGCGGATTTTCGCCTCCTCCCCTCCATTAATTTTTCATTCTCATCACTGATTGGTGATTAAATTTTAGGAGATTCTGTTTGAACTGTAACAAGGCATTAGAGAGAACCTAAATTAGAACCCAGCACAGTTAGCAGTGTTATACTGATGTACCATCAGTATGTACCACCGGTATATCTCTATATACCACCGGTATATATCTATGTACCACCGGTATATCTATGTATCACCAGTATATATCTATGTATCACGGGTATGGTCCTATATACTACCGCTATGTACCTATAACATCACGAGTATATATCTATGTACAAGTGATTTGTACTGCTGATACCAGTAATGGATGCAGGCATCTTGGTCTCACAGCCTAAATTACTAGACTGCCTACTCTTCCCTTTATTTTGATTAATTACATCGGTTGTCCATCCTTTACTCTGGCATGTCTTTGCTGGTGGTGTTATAATTGTTCTTCGTGGCCTGTGATGTCAGTCATTGAGATTTGAATTCAACTTGATTTCTCATCACGAGACGAGAAGAAAAGAAATGGGGGGGTGGGGGGGGGGAAAGAACGTTTCAGTAAAATTAATCTACTTTACTTGAATTTTTTAATTAAAAAAAAATTAGCCCCCTTTATAGTAGTGTTAGTGCAAACACGTTTCAGTGTAGCTATAAGAAATTTAGTTGGCCGTTCGTGGAAGTTAGTTCGTTGATGACTCAAGATTATATGCATGAAGTATGCGCCATCCTAATTTTGCATCTTCCTACTGATGGCATTTTGTTCACTAATTATTACTTAGATCACCAGTGGTGGTGATGTGCTTTTTAACCATTATTTAAAGTCCCGCTCTCCCCAAAACAATGAAAATAACATAGGTATAACTTATTAAATATATTTTTATGGAATATTAATTATTGTCCATATGGAAAGGAACCTGGGTTTGTTTAAATCTTTTGGTGATTTATCATATGAAATTATACTTCTATCTAATGGGATTTATAGAGTAATTAATTTGTAATATGAATATTATAAAGGACTGAAATTGTTCTAAAAAGTGATATTTCACTGAAAAAATTATACCATTTAAGTAATCAATTTAAAAAAGAAGGTATTTATATAGATTCTTTTAATTTTAAAAGCAAAAATTGTATATGTATACATGTATAGGTCTGAATTAATAAATGCATTATTCCGACATCAGCAATTCTGAACTCTCAGTTTTATTCCCCATTAGGCTGAACACAACACTTGTGTACAAATTTTTGCTGAGTGTCGGTGACACTAAGAGTGCGTTGTTCTAACTGGGTGACACGCGTAAGCATAATTATGGGTCACCTTAAATAATGGTGAACTGGCTGGTGCCAGACATGTGCAGGTTCAGATTGTTAGTAGCATTTTGTGGTTCTGAAGAAAGCCTTTCCTGAAAACAGACAGACACACGTACACACTCTTACAGGCGTGGTTGCCAAATCAGTAGAGCGCGGGATATCAGGTGTTCAGTTCCCAGTCGAGTCAAACCAACCAACAACTTATCTAATTGATACTTGTCACTTCCTAGCCAGGCACTTGGCATTAATAGGTTATGGCAAGGACTGGTTGGCTCAGTGTCAGGATAATGTGACTGAGTGGGATATCGGGTCATGGTGCTGTTAGCCTGATTTCCAAGTGGGGCAGCACTATAAAGTCGCCAGGAGTGTGCACTGCCACACATCTGTACCCATCCTGATTTGACCTTAGATGTTGTCAGGACGTAAAACTCCCAACAACAAACCAACTTTATTCTCACAGACACTCGTATATACACGCATGTACACATAGGCATACACGCACACACACACACACACACACACACACACACACACACACACACACACACACACACACACACACACACACACACACACACACACACACACACACACACACACACACACACACACACACACACACACACACACACACACACACACACACATGGGGGGGGGACAAAGCATTGACCAAGCCACCTGAAACCCGTCGCTGCAAGTCAAAATAAAGATTGGCAAGGCTCCAAGCACTTCCTGCACTACTACAACTCAGTTCTTGTCGCTCAAAGCATTCGGAATCAATACAACATAGTCGGATCAACATGCACCCGCAAGATGTATACCAACGCCACTCAAGTTTTTTATGTGCACTACTTGTGGATTTCGGCTATCCAATTCAAGGTGTATTTCTGCGCCCGCTTCCACTGAGTCGGTTATGGTACCATTCGAAGGCCATTTTGAGACACAATTGCTATTTGTTGATGTGTCAAAAGCTGGTTTTCTTGTCACATCCAAATTACTGCATCTCCAGTGACAGAATTTCACTGAGACATAACTCCCTCCCCCTAATCCTTTTATCCCCTCCCCAACCCTCCACTCACACCCACCCTCAACAAACAAATCTACCACTTACATATCTCAGTCTATCAAAAGAAAGAAAAAAGCAGATAGTTAGACCTGCAAGTTGATAAATAGTTCTAAAATATTGTAAATCAATTATATTGAGTAAAGGTCTATACACTAACTGTAGGACTTGGGAACTAACCATATTAAATCAATCAACTTATATATTTTACTGTTGTGGGTTAGTAAATGCGTATTACATTGCAGACTTTTTTTTTCACACTAATGAAACTTTTATTCCTTGACTTAATGACTTATGCAGATGACAAACCACACCGGTGCAGGACCTGTGGCAAGGGCTTCCGGGTCTCATGGCACCTGAAAAGGCACATGGCAATCCACACGGGGCTACGTCCATACGTCTGCCACGTGTGTTTGAAAACCTTCAAGGTTATAAGCAGCCTGAAGAGGCACATGCAAACTCATGAAGAACAAAAGAAGTACAAATGTCACCTCTGTCCCAAGTCGTATGGTGAACCCAAGCTGTTGAAGCTTCACATGATGATTCACACGGGTGAGAAGCCCCACACCTGTATTCAGTGCGGTAAAGCTTTTAGGTTAGCGTCCCACCTGCGCAGTCACGAGCGCACACACACGGGGCAGTGGCCCCATATATGCCCCGTATGTAACAAAGGGTTTCGTGAGTCGGGCAGACTGAAGAGACACATGGCCACACACGGCAATGTTGCACACCTGTATAGCACAAACCCGGGGATGTCTGCAGCAGTAAAGGATCTGCAGAGCTCAACCAGATAAGTTCTCCAACGTTTAATAACCGAGAAACCGAAGAAAGATGACTTGATGCGTATTCAAAAAGCCGCCTGTCTGTTCCATCCGACTATGCTGTAGATGACATGTTTGATCGACTACAATTGAGCTGTTGTTAGGATGGGGTCGCCGTAACGGTAGTTTGACATGTGCCGGTCCATCACTCGTGTTTGGATAAAGAGCAAAGTATACATTCCCATTGTCTACTTTGCTTGCTTAATTCAAGAAGTAATATAGGAAAGAGAGAAAAAAAATGTGTTTGTTTAAATAAGAATCTATTTTTGCACAGGTACTAAATCCACTTAACTCATCATTTCCATTTCAGTCTAATTTTTTAAGTAATGAATTTAATCGATTTGAGATTTCTCCATTTGAATCCTTGACTCACTGATAAGTGGAACCGGAACCGGATCCTGATCCTGAAGATCGAAGCAACCAGATGGGCTCCGGACACTTACAATTTAACCCCGGGACGAACACTGCTACACTGGTCGCCAGTTCTTTATATATTCCTACACCGCACGCAAGTAGCAGCGCAGGGCACCGTTCTGGCACCTAGTGGTTCTTAGCGAAGCTCAAAAGCCCAAGCTGATGTGTGTAACGACCGACCGACCGACGAGGAACAGTGTATTTATTTATAACTCTTCGATGCAAAGTTTAAAAAAAAGAGAAAAAAATGAAAAAGGGAGGGACAAAAGAACCACTGTGAGAACAATCCTGTATTTGCGGATTGTTTGCAAATGACAAATTATGTGTACATTTGGAAGCTTGTTACTGGCGCGTATAAAAGTTCTGTTCTGGGCTTTCAATATTATTTAAGATTTTTTAAAGAAAAGTAGATACAACAACAAAATCCCCCCAAAATTGGCACAGGAACCTTGATTAATAGTATTTTTTGTAAATGCTTTAACTTTTCGTACGAACAGATTTAAGAGTAACTATATTCCATCGTTTTAGTCCGATATACAGTGAACTGTCTTACCCCGATGATGTGTGGAGTTGTCAGAAATTCACACACTGCTGTGGGACAGTGGAGTTGTCTCAGAAATGCTAGCATCACCATTATAGTAGCCTTTTAGTTCATAGGAAAGCAACGCTGTAATAGGTCTTAGTTGATGAAGGCATTTAATTGACCACCTATTTCAGGAATGTAGAATCTCTGGATATGTCTATTATATCCATACAAAATTGCCAATATAGAACGGTTGCATTTAGCTGGCCCTGAGAGAATTTTGATCATGCAACATGTAAAGCAACGTTTCATTATATAATTTCCTTTTTTTTTTTTATTAGCTTGAGAAGATAACGGGATTTTTAATAATATTTAGACCATTTTGGGATAGCTATATTTTATTCCTGAGATCATTCCGAAAATCGTATGGTAGGTGTTGGGCGGGGAAATGGGATGGGAGGGTATGCTTTAAAAAATACAACAAAAAACACTTGAAAGTGTGAATAATTTTTAACCAAAGACAGAAAAGTGTAGTGTTTAGAAATAGGAAATTGTTTTAAATATAACTGTCAATTGATTAGATAGTTAGCCATGTATATGTGTTAGCTCAGCTCAATGTCTGTAAAAGGTCTGTAGAGTAAATACATGACTGCAAACCTTGCTGTTTTGTGTACAAAACAGTGCCACTTATTTCAGTACTTAGTAACGAGATGCATACAGCACCAACTGAAACAGCTAGTAGCTATAGATTAAAGAAGAAAAGTTTTCCTGGAGTACCTGTATTTTTTATGACTGTACAATATCTGACCTACGTTATGTATATATTTACGGTAACAGATATCTAGATTTTATCGTCTATGCATATGTCTTGGAATATTCTCCCTTTTTTGTGATTACCAACTGAAATTATGCATTTTTAAAACAAATATATACATGGTAAGAGCTGTTAATAATTAAGATTTTGTTAAATAAGAATTAAGACAACTGGATTGTTTTGAACTTAATATATATTATAACTGGACCAGTTTGTTCCATCTTGCTGAGGATTAATTTATAATGCATGTTATTTTTGCTCTTAAAAAAATGCGTTGCATATGTAGTCATGTATAGACCGGAAGTAATAAATGCATTGTACCTACACCAGCATTCCTGGCTCTTCAAAGTGTCGTTCCATATTCATGGCATTTGTTTAGCCCTCATTGTGCTATATTTTGTGTAATTCTCGTGTCATTGCTAACTTAACAATATAAGCAAGTATGATGATTCGGTGTAGATTGTGTCAGTCACTTTAGGGTAAAATACTAATTTAAAATAATCAGTATGGCTTGTGTGTTAAGGACATGTCTTGTAATTATTTATGTGTTGCAAGCTCAACTGGGAATGTATGCTTTGCTCTACGATCCAACACGAGAGTGACAGATCGCCCACTCCAGGAACCAATATGTCATTTTGATGTCTACTTCGCAACTACAGCCAGTGGAGCACACCAATCTGCGTGTATATCGCCAAAGCACGGAACACCTGATACCAGTAACCGCCATCAAATTGAGTTATTCACATAAAGAAAACTGGGTGGGTGGGAAAAAACACTGTTCGCTACCTTTCTATACAGATATACTGCAGTCGGAGAATTCACTACTAAATTTGTCCTGTACCCATATGCTGATCCTTTCAAACTTGCAAGATGCATTCTGGTCCAGATACTCGGTACACCACCGGAATGACCTGCATGGATAACTCGCGCCAATCTTGCCAGAGGCAATGGATTTCCTCTGCTTGTCACTTGGAAAATTCACCCTCGGCCACACTCTGGATGGAAACAGACTGGCGGATATAAACATGCACCACTGTACTTATAGTAATCTTGTCAGACATCGCTGAATATATCGTCAGTGATGTGATTGTCAGATGGAACAGTCACGTGGTTTAATAAGTTACGCATCAAATGATCAATGTTCAGTGTTTCTCTTAGGGTTTCTCACTTAAACTCCTAGTATAGTTGTGTTACACCCACCACTTTTTATTGTCAGTGATGTTGTCTATAAGGTAGTTTTAATATGGATGGATTCATCTATTGGCTGTTCATCAGACCTGTAAGACTCCTGACAAAATTAAAGTTCCAAGAAGAATGAAATAGGTGAATAATAGAATAAGGTGGGGTCTCCAGGTGAAAGAATATACATTTCCCGTTGCCAAATGTCGAAAGAACTCCCTCCCCTTTACACCACTCGTGGCTCCACACCCAACAACTACCCAAAAGATCAGGCAGTTACTTGAATAAATAAATTTGTTTAAAGAAGCTGAAACCCGGGGTGAAGCAAGGCATTTATATCTACTTGAAGAAACATGGTTTAATGAAAAATAATAAGCATTTACTGTTATCATCATTATATTGTGTGTTGGTTTGTTTTATTCAGTTGTCAATTGCCTAACCTTATTGTTCTTAACCACTGATACAGATGACAGGCCACACTCATGTGGAACCTGTGGGAAGTCATTCCGGGTCACGTGGCACCTGAAAAGGCACATGGCGATCCACACGGGAGTGCGGCCGTACGTCTGCCACGTGTGCTTGAAAAACTTCAAGGTGATGACCAGCCTCAGGCGACATCTTGAGACCCACAAAGAACATAAGAAGTACAAATGCCATCTTTGTCCGAAGTCGTACGGCGAGCCGAAACTTCTCCAACTTCATATGATGATCCACACCGGTGAGAAGCCCCATACATGTGGCCAGTGCGGTAAAGCGTTTAGGTTATCGACCCACCTGAAGAGTCACCAACACACCCATACGGGTCAGTGGCCTCATGTATGTCCTGTATGTGACAAAGGGTTTCGGGAATCGGGCAGACTGAAGAGACACATTGCCACACATGGCACACTTTTGAACCCATACGATAAACCTTCCGGCACATCTCTCCAAATGGGGTCATCAAACCCTACCCGATAAATCTTAATTGACAATCCTTTTTCCCTTCTTTCCTTTCCTTTTTGACCAGAAAAAAAGAGATGACTTGACTGATGCACATGGTAGAATACTACCTCACTGTTCCACCCAACCACACTACGGATTATTATGTAACATTGTCTGATCGACTACAACTGAACCGTCGCAGAGCAGAGTATACATTCCCTGTGTATTTACTATGCTTGCTTAGAGAACAGTCGCCTTCATCCCATGTCCACTCTGGTAGAAGTATTCAAATTAATACTTGACACAGTAGTCTTACGTATGCTTACTCTCAACGCCAAGTAGTGGAAAGGACCCGTGGATTATGGAAGGATGCCCCAGTACACTTACACCATGCCGGCCTGGCCCTTAGCCTAAAACTAGGTGGTGCGCATGCGCAAGTCTCCTAAGGCTACCAGGCCAGCACGGCTTGCCACAATGCCAATTTGCAGTTGTGTAGTCGAAGACATCAATTGTATCAACTTCTTTTTAACACAACTAAATTATTTAAAGCTGCATAGTCCGATGAAGCATCGAATTTTCAAAACAACAATTATCTAGATTTGATTCTATATATCTAATGTTGATACTGGTGCACTTATTAACAATTTGTCGCCACGTAGAAGAGCGACCAGACGGGATGGCCGAATGAGTTAGAGCGTCCGTCTCCCGTGCTGGTGGATCATGGGGTCGTGGGTTTGAACCCTGGTCAAGTCAAACCAATGACTTAAAAATTGATACTTGTCGCTTCCTAGCCAGGCGCTCGGCATTATTAAGATATGGCAAGGACTGGTGTGCTCAGTGTCAGGATAATGTGACTGAGTGGGATACCAGGTCATGGTGCTGGTGGCCTGGTTTCCCAGTGGGACAGCACTATAAAGTCGCCATGAGTGCGCAGTCACAAGTCGGTACCCGTCCTGATATGACCTTAGATGTTGCTAGGACGTAAAACAACAAACAAAGAAACATAGAAGAGCATACTGAGGAGATTTAATGAACGTGTTTCTGCAGAAGCTTATGGTGTATCAAGAGTTTTGGCATGCTTGGCAAAATTATTTTTTGGCTGTTTGCACTTCGAATATCCCAAAACTTTAAAATAAAAGTTACTTCAAACTAAAGTTAGATATATTATAGCGATCAAGGTAATATATTTATCTCAGAAAATGACATCGGACTGTGCAACTTTAACTCTAATTGGGTTTTGAGTATTATAGGTCTGTCAATTGCTGGGGGCAGATTTGCAATTGTAAAAGTAAGACTGGAATGAGCGGCAAAGTACTACGGTTAACAAATGTATATTTATGTAATTGTTTATCACGTGGCTCATTTAGCAATTTCAGAAGGGGAGGAACCATTCTAATGTTTATTCTACTTGGGGCTTTATGAATTGTTTTATAATATTGGGATTGAGATCTTTTTAAGCGTATCGTTTGTTTTTGTTTTAGTCCTAGCAACATCTAAGGTCATATCAGGACGGGGTTTAAGCATATCAATTATCAGTGCGAACATGGTCTTCTAAGCTAATTGGCATCAAACTATTTATTTCCCTTAAAAACTATAGTGAACATAAAAAAGTTTCATATACCAAGACAATTGATGATGTGGTTCCTTTTGAGGGAATATTATTTGTTTTATTGCACATAATAATTCGGTTATATTCTGGTGGGGTGGAATCATAGGAAATAGGGCCTGTTTTGTAAACTGTTTCACAACTGGTGTGTGTAACGTGCAGAAAGATGTACCATGGCCAGTCAATTGTGCTCAGGCAATTGTTATAATCCCTAGTTACCATTACTGGTGCATAAATTAATAAATGTATGCCTAAGAATAATCGATGGTAATATATATATATATATGTAAATATATATACGTCTATATATGAAGAGTTCAGGCGCAAATCCCCGTAAACGCTAATCCAAAAATTCTAATTTTGTAATTGGAATTAGACCTTCAAAACATTGGAATTAAACCTTCAACAAGTTCTTTTTTACATTCCTATTTTTTTGTCCAGTGCTCCATAATCATTTCATCACAAGCAAAGTGGAATTAATGAGAATTAGAATTAGATTCATGTACAAATATTATATTTTAATTCAATTTTTGGATTGCCGTGTCTGGTGATTAGCGCCTGAACTCTTCATATATATGCACATAACATTTTGAGTGTCAATGCAGTGTATAGTATTTCAAATTAAATAAATGGTTATTTTTAATTGTCACATAATTTGGTTTGGAGAGTAAATGGCATCAGATCATCTGCAGTTTAGAATGTTATTCTAAAGACCCGATTGGTAATTTCGTTCTCTGATTGGTGCATATTGCATGATGGGTAATTTCCTGAATCTCAGCTAAGCTAAAATGAGAGGTTATCACCTAGATTAAAAATTAAAATGTAAAATACACCAAGTTATGAAGCGGCAAAAGTTATTTATCTAACGTTTCCTTGTATTTCCTCCCTTGTAAATCTGTGTATGGAATAATTAGACTGTAAATTTTTCCGTTTTTCTGCTCCAGTTATTATTTGGTACTTACATGTATGTACTTCCATGTCATGTCCCTGCTAGCTTCAGAGGTGAACTGTGTTTGACCTTAGCTGTATTTAGGGTCATGAATACTTGCACTATGGTTTGTGATTCTAATGAACGAACACAAAAAGGTGCATGAAGTGCTAACAAAACTGAATGCGACATTTCCACCTAAGATTGAGGAATTGCGAAAGGGGGTAAGTGGGAGGGGGTAATACTAAAATACTTGAAAGAGTGAATAATTACAAAAACCAAAGACTATGTCGGGCGTTGATATGATGAACTCGTTCAAGTTTAGCTATTAGAGAGTTAGTTAGCCTCGCATGGACGTTAGCTCCATGTTCGTAGATGGTCAGTAGACGCTATACATGTGGCGCATTCCTACTCTTTTGCGTACTCTTAATAAATAATCAGTGCCAATTAGTTCAGCAACTATTAACCAGATTATCAGTAAGCAACTAAAAAGCTGGTACCCCATGCATTTGTATAAAAAAAACTTTGAATTGATTATGCCTTTGTTAATGATGATTTTCTGTTTGTATTCATAGTTATTTACTCTTTACATTTGTTTGATTTTTTTAATTTGATTTAGGCCCTTAGGCAGAACCTATCTGCCTAACGGCTGCATCTTCAATATTACCACTTGAAATTATGTAGTTCATACTATCCGTGTATAAGTTGTTTTATGGTGCAGGTTGTGTAAGACATGCATTTTTGTTTGTGTTTTATATTATCTGACATCATTTGACAAGATTCGTTGCATATACTTTTGTTTAATAAAAGCAAGTCAACGCATATACTTACATGTATAGACCGGAAGTAATAAATGCAATGTACCTACACCAGCATTCCTGGCCTCTGTCAAAGTGTCTTCCACAAAACTATTACGGTCTTAGTTCATTTATTAATCTTTCCTTACAGCAATGACATGATTTACAAATCGCAATACTTCTTTTTCTTCTTTTTTCTTCTCTCCCCTCGCCCCGCCCCTCCCATTCAAACCAACCCTTCATTTCGGTTATCAGTATGAATTATCTGGTTCAAATTTGACAGATCTAATTATAGTTGAGAAATGTGTTGGGTTAAAAAAAGTTGTATGTATAAAAAAAAAAAAATGAGAAAACCCATACCCAGACCATTCATTGTCAGTCATGTCATAAGTTGTCTATTTTCCCCCAAATGGTGTATTAATGAGAAAGTGTATACCAATCATTGTAACTGCTTAAGTTAATCATCCCGCCTCATTTATTGTATAGTGATGCATTATTGTTATTTCTAATATATTTTTGTAACAAATATTGATGTATGCTCAGGAAAAGTGTCACTTCAAGAATGATATGCAAATTTTATATTTGCGCTATAATGATATAATTTTAAGTATTTATTTTAATGGCTTAGGCCATCTTATGAATGTAACTTAGGTATCATACCAAAAATTGATGTATACAATAGCCATCGAGGATACAGAAGAAAGGCTATGTATTCCTCGCATCAATCTGAAGAAACTACTTTCTGCAACTCCTAAAGCAAGTCTTTCTGATGTCATCATCGCAACAACAATCCACCTCTGCGCATTACTTCAGAACGTAGACTGGAAACAAGAATGTTAATATCAATATGCATCAGTCCGGCCACCAAATTCACCTTCACCCATCAACAACTACAAAAGTTGGAATCGTGCCATTTGTTTAAAGACTCCAGTCAATGACTTTGTATTTATTAACACACTGTTGATACTCTGAACCTGGCAAGTTCCTGTATGCCTAGTTTGTTGGTTAGAAATGGATGCATTCCCTGCCATCTTAACCCTCGACCACAAATTGGATGGGAACAGATAACGACAATGCAACGGAAAAATCTGTAGTCGATCAGACAATGTCACATCAGACACCACTGTGCTTTAGTAAATGATGTTGCTGCTCAACAGTTCGGTGATATCGCAGCAGGATGGAACAGTCATGTCGTTTTCTAACCTAAACATCACATGATTGACATTTTTTAAGCCCGTTCAAAGGAGTCCCCGTTATAACCCATTTGTTAATCTTCCATGCTTAGCTCATGACTAAATTTAATGTCATAAAAAAACTCTTCCGTTTGGCCCATACATAATACCTACAAATGATGTCAAGCCATCAGCGACTGTATTTTGGCCAACTGTTTGGGGTAGGATTTTCATAATTGTTTTCTTCTATTTTAAAGATGTAAAATCAATGATTATTTTCTTCTCCTTAAGATACTAAATCAGTGAGAAGCTTATTATGGATATCATTTGTTTTCATAATGATAATGTGTGCCAAAAATAAGTGAAAATATTGCATTTTGCACAATGAAATAAATTAAATTTCTAGGCTATTCTAAGGAAAATAGACCATTTATTAGCAATTTGATAATGACCACAAAGTTATCATGGGCTGTAAGGATAAAAACCTGAGTGTTTGCTGTTGTTATCTTGTGTGTGTACCTAATCTTATACTATTAACCACTAATGCAGATGAGCGGCCTCATTCATGTGGAACCTGTGGAAAGTCATTCCGGGTCACATGGCACCTGAAAAGGCACATGGCGATCCACACGGGAGTGCGGCCGTACGTCTGCCACGTGTGCTTGAAAAACTTCAAGGTGATGACCAGCCTCAGGCGACATCTTGAGACCCACAAAGAACATAAGAAGTACAAATGCCATCTTTGTTCGAAGTCATATGGCGAGCCGAAACTTCTCCAACTTCATATGATGATCCACACAGGAGAAAAGCCTCATAATTGTGGACAGTGTGGGAAGGCGTTTAGGTTAGCATCCCATCTACGCAGTCACGAGCACACCCATACGGGTCAGTGGCCCCATATATGTCCTGTATGTGACAAAGGGTTTCGGGAATCGGGCAGACTGAAGAGACACATTGCCACACATGGCACACTTTTGAACCCATACGATACTAATTCTGGGTTGTCTACACCAAAGGATTTGCATAACCAAAATTTACAAAACCCAACCCAATGAACTGAAGTGTGAAAAAATGAACATGACTTGATGCAAAATTGTAATGAGATTGCTGTCTCGCTAAGCAGCCAATCATTTAACATGGTATGATCAATTATAACTAAATTTGAACAATAAGAAGTATATATATATGTGAACTGCCACAAGCACATTTCCTGAAGAGACCCCAATACTTGTTAAGTCCCATTTGTAAATTGCTACACATAGCAAGATAGTGATGTGTTCAATGACACATACAACACATCACAATTATTTGGGACATTCAATTAGTTTGAATTTAGATAGAATTCAATATATTCTATGAATACTGTAAAAGATATAATATACATTAAAACCTCTCTAACCGACCACCATCACATATGGACCATTCCCCTATATCGATCGCTTTATTTGGGTCCCAACAATACCACTGTAATCCTATTTTATCCTTAAACTGACCACCTCTCTAAATGGACCACTTAAAGTCGGTCCCAAGGTCGGTAGATTTAGAGAGGTTTTAATGTACTTCAAATATGTTTTTTGTACTATGGGATTTTAATTTAGAAAAGTTCATTATAACAGGTTTCATGGAAATTATTCCTCTAAAGTCAGCTCATGTTAGTTGGTCCCCCCGTTCATCCAGAAATCTTGCTATCTGACCAAAACAATCATTGAACAGATTACAACTGTTCAGTTTTGATTTTATTCTTCTAAATCTTTAAAAAGAATTCGTTGCAGTTGACAACCTTGCTAATCCGACACTGGGTGCTGGGAACAAAGTAGTCCCGATTAACGAGGGTTGACCGCATGTTATACGTCTTCGATTAGTGCTGCCCAACGGTGAAAACAAGTGTTAACACACTTATCTGTTATGGGTAGGGTAAACTAAATAAATTCATCACAAAAAACAAATATTAAAAAAATGTCACTGCGGTCAGCCTAGTCCAGCCGCTCATGATTGAAGGGTGTTGAGTCTGTCAAAATCTACCTTGGAAGGGGGCAATTAACTGAACAAATGCATTTCCCCGAGTCAAGCTAAGATTCCATATACATTGCATGCAAATGCGACAACAAATTTAAAAACATGTAAACGCACAGTGGTGCTTCCATATATCGGGTTGCGAATGCGAATGTGTGGATCAATGGACCGATCAATGCGAATGTGAATGACATGCCGCCTACCGCATATATGGAATCTTAGTTTTAAAGGACCGGAATCCATTCAGGCTTTATTTTTAACAGTATGTATGCATCGCCTGCCCAGCAACTCGGCAGTTGGTTGCAGAGGTAGTGCTGGCAACTGTTTGTGGTGAGTGGGTGGGTATATATTCACACTTGGAGCATATGTCAGTTAGTGAGTGCACTCTGGCAGCCATGTCACGCTGCAACCATCATCTGACTTGCGGCCCGGAACCACATTGACTAAACTTAGGCTGGCCGGCTTTGGTACTGATATTTTGAGCACTTTTACCATAAATTAGAGCTATGTATCTAGTAAATAATCTATTTTAAACAGCTTTCAAGGGGAATATATATATGTCATCTAATGTTTGGTGAAGTAAGAGAATTTCTGTGGGAGAAGTGCAGTCACTCTCTTGTGTGCAAACCGCAAACTCTTCCTTCCGGCATACACAGTTTGTCGATTGTTATGTAGCACTCTTCTAGTATGTGTTTTTTTATTTATTAAGGTATGCGCATCAGTTTAAGAATATAATACACCAGAGTAGCATATGTTTTGAGTATATTGACACTGGAGTAGGATATGTTTTGAACATACTGACACTGGGTTAAGATTTTTTTTCATGGGATATGTTTTAAGCATACACTGGAGTAGGATGTTTTGAGCATATTGACACCAGCATAAGATATGTTTTGAACCTACCAAGACTGGAATATGATACGTTTTGAACATACTGACCCTGTGGTAAGATATGTTTTGAGTGTATTAACATAGCATATGTTTTGAGTATACTGACAGTGGGGTAGGATATGTTTTGAGCATACTAACACCAGCATGGAATGTGTTTCGAGCATACTGAGACTGGGTAGGATATGTGAGCATACGGCCACTTGAGTAGGATATGTTTTATGCATGCTGGCACCAGAGAAGGATATGTTTCAAGCATATTGACACTGGCGTGGGCTATGTTTTGAGTGTATCGACATCGGAATAGGATATATTTTTAGCATGCTAGTTGCATAGTATGCTGGTATAGATATGTCCTGTGCATTATTGTCAGGATTAAAACGGTCTTATTGTATGGACACGTATTCTTCGCACTAACCGGCTTGTTTCAATTATTGTGATGCTATGGTGTGTTTACGCAAATCTACCAATTGTGGTGCATCCACTGTAGCTTAAAGTTGCATGGTCCGATGGCGTTTGAATCTGATAGTTATATTTGAGATAAATAGCTCAGGTTGACCATTATATCCTAATATTCATTAGTCCTGAGTAACGTTGATGAAAAATGGCTAGTTTTGGAGCAATTTGAGCTGAAAGAACCCAAAATAATTTTGACGAGCTTGCCAAAAGTACTGTGTCTATGACCCAGATGGTCATCTCGCGATGACCATGTGATGTGAGATGACCTACTAATCCTGGAACCTGACAGGTCTGTAGGTAGGTATTTCTGTTTGGATGTGAACATTCTGGGAATGGATTGGTGTCTATAGTCCCATGGCACTAGGGTTTTTAACAAAATATTATTTTGTAGAAAGGTTAATTTGATCGGCCGCAAATACACAGGTTTCCGGGTTTAATGTTATGATGGCAGCAGCTGTTCTGGCCGTGCCTATGCATTATCATTTGGACGGGATCCATCGCAAATGCGCCAGGTTCTTGGCTTAAAGACGTGATGGAAGCAGCTGTTCCACAGTGTATACGCCGGAGGACGGCCCGGGGTAGTAGAACCATATCAGTTTCTACACTCACCTATGACAAACTGCACATTTTATGACTCAGTCGGGCCTGATCATGAATGGTTTGATGGGATCCGCCGCAATTGCGCAGGTTTCTGGGTTTAATGCTATGATTGCAGCAGCCATTCTGGTCATGCCTATGTGTTAACTGTTATTGTTTGGATGGGATCCATCGTAAATGCGCCGTTCCACAGCGTATACGTTGGGGGACAGCCTGAGGTTGTATCACCACATCAGTTTCTAGACTCGCCTATGACGAACTCTGCGATCCTAAGCTGTCCGCTGGCACATACGCTGCGGAACAGCTACTGACATCATAGCGTTAAGCCCCAAACCCGGCACCTTTGCGATGGATCCCGCCCAAACGATAACTCATGACCAGAACAGTTGCTATCAAAAATTTTCAAATGCACATATCTCACTCCATATGGTTCACTCCTTTTCACATTCAATAACAAAAAACACGTTTTCCTTTTATATAGAGTGTAACTGACAAATTTCAAATGGATGCATGCTAAACACATGCGTGTGCATCCTCACATACATTTAGACCGCCAAGGATATGCGTACTGCTCACATACGGTATGCGTAGACACTATGTATGTGGCACAAATTTGAGCTATTCCAAGTTTGTTTGTTTTCCCGGACAGGGATACCGATTCGCATTGCTATCTAATGAATTTGCATTTCTCATGTACATATTATTGCTCTGTTATTATTGACTGTTATATCATCCATATGTCTCATCCTCCCTCATACCATACATAGTCCCGATGGCAGATGTAATTTAAATTTGGAAATGTAACAATTTCAAAATTTAAATTAGCCAAATTGATTAATTATATTTATAGAATTGACCAAACAGCGTCGAATATCCAACATGGATGGGAGGGGCCCTGCACAGTAGACCTACTTGGTCGGGGGAGGCTAATGAGGTCACGAGATTGGCCTAATTGGTTAATGGCCTCCCTGCATAATGGGTGTTTCACAGTGAGTGTCCAAAGGGGTGCACCTAAAAATTCACGGGTTATTTTGTATATATGCTGTCCCAAATCATTAGCTGATGCACCAGTATCTAAGTTGGATATATTGTATCAAATGTAAGTAGTTGTTTTAATTTGGCAAAATTATATTTCATTGGACCATGCAACTTTAAAATACGTCCGTATTTTCTGCCATCAAGTAGGCCTAAACACCACTGACAAACTTGTTTTCCTCTAATTTTTTTTAATTTATCTGTGTGTAAAGAGAGATCACTATGAACTGAAGTCATCATTGTTGTTTTTTAATTGTTTATGTGAGAAAGGATCATGAATTGAAGATGTCTTTGATTTTTGTATTTATCGATGTGTGCAGAAAGATTGTTATGAATTGAAGACATCTTTGTTTGCTTTTTGATTGTTTATCTACATGTGAAGAAAGATTGTTATGAGTTGGAAGACATTTTTGTTGGTATTTTAATTGTTTATCTGCGTGTGAAGCAAGATCCTTATGAATTGAAGGCAACTTTCGGGGTTTTTTAATTGTGTATTCGCATGTGAAGAAAGATCGTTATGAATTGAAGACATCTTTGTTGGTGTTTTAATTGTTTATATGCGTGTGAAGAAGGATCATTATAGATTCATGTTAACTGTTTAGAATTGTCCTGCCGGTCCGTTTACATATCCGGAGGTATCAGTGTTGAATGTTGCGCCCTTGTGTGGAGTCGAACCCGTCTTGTTGGATTTCCACCCGGGCGTCTTAGCTGTCTAAGCCATGGGTGAACACTGAGTTCAACACTTATACTTCTTCACCGGGTTTGGGTGCGCGCGCATCTAGTCATTCGGAGCTAGCTGCAGGATGGTATAAGGTCGACAAATCTGACAGAAGAGCAACTGACACTTGCACCGATTGTTGAATCTACTACTTCCGGCCGTGTACACACACGCACACATACACGCACGCACAGCACACACACACACACACAACACAGACATACACACGCATCAGTCTCTCCTTCTATTTCTATTTCTATTTCTATTTCTCTCTTGCACACTCACACACATTTACTCTCACCAACACGCACACTCACACACCTAGATAAGAGATTCACTCCATACCTACAGTAAGGGTGAATAACAACCCTATGTAAAAATTGGCCAACACGTGTTTCATTGTTGATGGCATCCCTACCTGATGTTGATCAAACTACAATCCAATTGTGTATGTTTTCCCTCCACATATACTATTCAATGTGTTCATATCACATTAGATCAAGACATAATGACACAAAATCAATTTGAATTGATAGAGTCCATGAAGTAAATCCGCCATGCTTGAATGAACAGGTTCACCACTTCATTATCTCAGCCAATCAAAATAACTGCTTCCTGACCTAGATTGGATTATCTACTAATCAGTTCAAAAGTTGCTGGTAAATATAAAAAGGTATGTGAAGATTACATTTTACATGTTGCTTCTTAAATTAAGAATGCATGTGCTAATTTCATTTACCCAGCCCTCCTTCTCTTTTTGGGTTGTTACTCATGCATTTAGTAACACATCATCTCTCTCCCCATATCGCCCTCTCCCTCTCCCCCCTCCCTCTCCTCCCTACTGTAGGTATGTGGTGAATCTTTTGTCTAGCTCACACCTATCTCTGTCTCTCTTTTTCACTCTACTCTCCCTCTCCCCACTCCCTCTCCCCCCTGCTGTAGGTATGGGGTGAACCTTTTATCTAGCTCACACCTCTATCTGTCTCTCTTTTTCACTCTACTCTCTCCCCCTCCCCCTCTCTGTCTATCTCTCTATTTCTCTCACACACATACGCACACACTAGTTGATACTAGCAGACATCCAGCCTACCCAGTCCCGATTACCAGGTGTCAGATGTACAGAAGCTCAATGTTGGTCTATTGGGTTCAAGTTGTGCAGCTATCTACAGTAAATGCGCTTCACAATTCCTTATTCAGCCATATTAGTCGGTATGCCGACTAGGGGTATATTGGTGGATATATTCCATTATTGTGTGCACCAGCTGATATATATATGCAATTTTGAATGATATATAATGCATATACATATATGATTTATAGATATAATATATACCTATGTGTGATATATATGTCCGGTATATAGAAAACTATATATGAATTTTATTTATAATTCACCTACAGATTATTTTGGGTGTGCTGTATGTCCTGACAAACATTTATAACCATGTCAGGATTTGGTTTATAATATGTATCATATATATAATATGTGTGTCATATAATATGTATAGCATATGTAATATGTATAGCATATGTAATATGTATAGCATATATAATATGTATAGCATATGTGTATCATATATTATATGTATATTATATGTATATCACACATATATCATATATATATGCATGGTTTAACTGGGCAGAAAATTTAAATTATCTGGAAATAGTGCTCAGGTATGGTCACTTACTATATTGGGGGGGGGGGGAGTGAGGCTCAAAGCCGATATTTATTATTAGTGCGTGCACCAACTGGTATGGTTGAATCAAGGATTTATTAAATGCACTTTACTTGCCATGGCTAGACATTATGTACATCTTTGTAAGTGTTTTAATGAAGTCCATTTCCCCAACTCTACCACCATTTAGAGTAGAAACAACAGCAGGCTGAAGGCAGAATTTGAAAAGATTGATCATCTTTTCAATTTCTGGAATTGTGCATTCTTGAATTCCGCAGAAGAACAAGATGGAAATGAACTTGGTTGGATCGGTGACAAGAAGAGGGGGTTACAATCATTTCGACATGACGGTGTTGCAGTTTTCACTTTTGCTTCATTCGGTGTTTCTCACTTTTTTTCTCCCGTTATGGGAATATCATGTATAGGCATTAATGCTATGTAAATTTGCACTAGTTTGTCTGAGCCGGTTATTTCAGTCCTTTGTTACATCCCGACATGCATTGCGTATTTCCACAGTACAATTACAGGTCAGTCGGTGACTACACAGTTTGGGATGTATTGCCTCGAACTTGTATATTTGAAGCTGCCAGAATTTCTTCTTTTTTTTGTTGTTATCTGATGAAATCCAAACTAATCACTGATGCTACCAATCACAATTGGAGATTGGGCTGAGAAGGCATGGCTTATTTTTCAACCAGGCTGCTTGTAGTTTGAAGCGTGGTGAGCTTGGTCCAAAGCACAATTGTTGTGTTTTTGCATTCTGAGTAAGTCTGTCTCCGTGAGAAGATATAAGTAAGTGGAGGTAAGGAGTATCTAAGTCGTGTCGGACAAGTTTGTGGCTGCGGCTTGGGAGTAAAAAACTACTTGGAACTGTTAATTCTTTTTGGGAAAAAATAATAAGACAACAAAATCACCAAAGACAACATCATAGTTGCGATGAACTTGTTCAAGTATAATTGTACGCTGATTATTTAGCTATGCATAGACGTTAGTTCCATGTAAGTATGTGGTCAGTAAAAACGCTATTTATGTGGTGCAAACGCGGCTATTTTGTCTATATGTATAATTAGCATGACAGGACAGAAGGCCTCTGAAATAATGGTGTTATTCCTATCTTTTTCTTTCACTGCAATTTCTTTTAGACAAAAAGAAGAGAAAGGCGTGTGTGTGTGTGTTTTAATGCACCTTATATGAAGAAGGCCAATACTGCAGAGGCAAACTGCCCTAGAACTGTAATTAGTGCCAATTATTAACCATCTGACCGCTACATCAACGGATGGCCATACAAGTCCACAGAACTGTGGAATTACTTGTTGGTTCAGTTATTGTTAAACATTGATGCCACTGCTTGCTTTTAAGCATACGTCATAAGTGAATTGCATCTAATTTTGTATATTTGGATGACAAATTATACATGTAGACCGATTAATTAATATATTAATATGCAGCTACCGACTTTCTCGATGTTTAAATATTTTGATGGTTATAAAGAAAAAATTAAAGAAGAAAGAAATCATAGTTATACCCCATATTTATCAATACATTCACGAATACCGAGAGGTCTACATGTGACCTAATTATATATTAGAGTGAACTATTAGAATGAAATTAATTAACTTGTTTTAAAACTGTGATAAAATCACTAGACAATTTTTACAACACCTGACCTTGTTTTCGTTTTCACATCTATATTGTTTATGAAACACAATTGTGTATATGTATGTATACATGTCTGTCTAAACTAATAAATATAATAAATACTATATATCTAGACACCAGCAGTTATGGGCCTTGCTTAGATTTGTTCATTTTCTTCCATGTTTCGCGTACTGAAAATGACTTGGTACAGGAGCTGCTAGATGAAAGTAAAGGTATGACGAATTGTGTCTGGTTACAAGGATTCGATGCAGCTTAATTCCTTGGATTACCTCTCAGTTTATTATGGTTTTAATCAGGTTGACAATACTTTGTTGTTGTTTTACGTCCTAGCAACATCTAAGGTCATCAGGACGGGTTCTGACTTGTGACTGTGTACATTCCTGGTGACTTTATAGTCCTGCCCCATTGGGAGACCAGGGCCCGTATGCAGGAGCCGGTGGTAGCGGAGTTTGGTGGTACATCCTATTACCGGGTAGCTATCGCCGACGTCGGGAACTGTGTCAAGTGCTATGCGGGAGCGCGTACCACTTTGATTATAGCTACCCCGTGAATTTATTTATAGATTTGGGAAATCCCTCTGCGTCTGTACCCATATATTAGGCTTAAATCTATTCAATGCGACCATATTTAACAGAATTACAACGCAAAGTGAAATTTTATCAATTAACCCTAAATCGAACCTCTTAAGGCTACCGCCGCATTGGCGGCGATATTAATAGTTATATTTTCGAATCGACGAACGTAAAGTAAACAAATCCCGCCGCCCACCCCTTTCCATACTGGCGCGGCGGCTTTGTACGTTCGTCGATTCGAAAATATAACTATTAATATCGCCGCCAATGCGCGGTAGCCTTAAGGTTCGAATTTAGGGTTAAATTGATAAATTTCACTTATTGCGTATGTAATTCTGTTAAATATGACACCATTGAATAGATTTGGGCCTAATAAACTCACTATACCTCCTATCTATCAGAGGTAAGGTACCACCGGGTAAGCCTTTGGTGTTAGGCCTATCACCGACTCGCGCATCCAACTTTTCGCCGCTACCCGGGAAATTCCCGGCTACCACCGTTTCGGCTCACTATCACCGAATACCACCGACTCCTGCATATAGGCCCAGGCTGCCAGCACCATGACCTGATACCCCACTCAGTCACATTATCCTGACACTGAGCTTGCCCTATCCTAATAATGCTGAGCGCCTGGCTAGGAAGCAAGTCATCGGTTTAACTCGATCAGGGTTCGTACCATGGGTTTGGATTCCAGATCTCCCAAAACGGGAGACGGACGCTCAACTTATATTGCCATCCCATCTGGTCCACAATATACATGAATCAGTGTTGGCAACATGGGGGTGCTAAGAATCCTTTACATTTTGCGTTTCGGGCATGGAACCTGGTGGCAGCTGCAAGCTTGTTAGTGGGGCCGGGGGCTATCCCCACCCCCCAGAATTAGTTTGTTAAATGGGCTATTTAATTGAAGGCATTTCCAAGGGGTTATATGGTGATATTTTAGCACATGTATAACACGATATTTACTTGTATTAAATCAAAAGTATATACATTCATATAAAAGTACAGAAAATTTTGGAATTCTGTACAAAAGTACAAAAATTTGTGTAATTTTGTACAAAAGTACAGAAATTTGTGGGATTTTGGGGTCGATCTGAGGTAACTGATCAGAACCTTCAATTTCCATGACTCACGGGAATTCGCGTGTTGCGAACATTGATGAACGACTTACATTCTAGCTATAATAATAAATTAAAAAAGTAATGTAAGGCAATTTCCCAGGGGTTGGCATTTTTCAGCTGCAGCATATATATTTGAAAACAAACTCTGCCAAAACCAGGAATGCAACAACCTACCTGCCATTTAAATCTAGATTAAAGGTTGAGTACCCAACATAGACATACATTAATATACCTACCTGGATATACCACAACAGTTGAGAACCGAAATAAATAAATAGTCCCAAACCACTCCCTTCGAATCCCTCCCCCTCTCTGAAATCCTCACTGGCAAAAAGTAAAAGAAATAACTACCAATGTATACCCACCAACCTATAATACCTGACTAAACCAATCAAACATATACTAACGACAAAGCTATAGTTCACCAAGACAATTTAAATGAGTCATACCGCAGTCACATGAGACCCAGCGTTCGCCGCCAACCTCCTTACGCCCAAAAGGACCCCAACCACCCAGCGTCCCATTCGATACATTGATTCAAAAATGATGTTGGCGTCCTGTTGGTGTCCTGTCGGTGTCCTGGTGCCACCGGGGTGGCGCTAGGGCGCCAACAGGACGCCAACTGCTATGGTGGTTGGCGACCTGGCGCCGCCCTGACTGTATGGTGCCGACGTGTTTATGAACTTTTGCTAATGGGCAGAAAAGGTAGTATAAGAACTTTAAATATATCAAAGGGCCATGTTATCTGTTGATGAATTTTTAACGATCCAGAAGAAGAGCCAATACAAGAATTTGAAATATTTACTAAAGGGCCAAATTATCTGTGGATGTACTTTTAATGCCAGCAGAAGACTGATAATTCTTAAAGGTCACTACTTATAACAAAACACGCAGATTTTATGAATAGAAACATTTTATTCATATTTAGATGACAATCTTCTTTAGGAATAAACATCCAAACACACTCAATGCCTGTCTCGTCAACAATTTATCCAGCAACATATTTACAATATCTGGGGTTAATAAACTGTATAAGACCAATGACAGTGCTGAACATCACTATGTTCACAACAATATAATTACAAAGTACCTTCGATAAATAAACATCTCAATAATACATCTTCGGACACCCGTACTGTTCCGACCCTAACAGAAACATCAGTGATAGTACGACAATGATCAGCTGTATGCCTACATGTATTTTGACATTCAGAAAGTCCTCACGTATTATATCTAAATTTTAAAAATAAAGTCAAAAGCACCAGACAGTCATACTTTTTCACGCCATAACAGAAACTTTGGTGATAGTATGACAAACATCAGCTGTACATGTATTTTGACATTCAGAAAGTCCTCACGTAATATATCTAAATTTTAAAAATAAAGTCAAAAGCACCAGATACTCGTACTGTTCTGGCCCTAACAGAAACATCGGTGATAGTATGAAAATCATCAGCTGTACATGTATTTTGACATTCAGAAAGTCTTCACATAATATATCTAAATTTTAAACATATATAAACTTTTATAGAAATTTAAAAACGATCAAAATGTAGAAACTATATTGACATTAAACTATTTCAAAATTTTGAAATTTAGTCCTTATCCGATGTGTCACCGTCACCATCACCCCTACCACCATCAGGTGGTAGGGGTGATGTGACCTCCATCCCCTATTTTGTCTATGGGGGATGGAGGTCACATCCATGGCTGCGGCCAACATCCCCCCACCACCGGATCCCTCCCCATGTGGATCCGGCGTAGACAAAAGCAAACTGATGGAGAGTGGTCCAGGGGCAATGTCAAGGCCTGACATTGACGTCGAAGCGCAGAAGGCGGTTGGGGATTCGAACCCTGACAGCTCGGTCACTGAGGAGGAAGAAGAAGAAGCAGCAGCAGAAGCCCCCCCCCCTCCCCATTTTTGGTTCCCCACTGTCTCGTGTTCTCTGTGTGTGTTGTTGTGTGGCCGAACTCCCAGCTGTTGGTGTGAGTGTTTGGTGTTGGTGGCAAACAACTGGTGTGGTTACCGCTTTGTGTTGTTTCGCTGGTAGAGGCGTGTACTGTGGCGCGTAGTGTATTTGTGGGTTGTAGGTTTGTGCCTGTAGATGTGTGTATTGTACCGTTTGCTGTGGTTGTATGAAGGGTTAGATGGTTGTGTGTTGTGGTACCTTGTGTCTTGTGTGTTGTTGTAGCTGTTGTGTTGTGATGCGTGGTAGCTGTTGGGTTGTGATTTGTGGTAGCTGTTGTGTTGTGATTTGTAGTAGCTGTTGTGTTGTGATGTGTGGTAGCTGTTGTGTTGTGATGTGTGGTAGCTGTTGTGTTGTGATGTGTGGTAGCTGTTGTGGTACCTGTTGCTGCTGCTGTTGCTGATGTTGCTGCTGCTGCTGCTCCCGCTCCCACTCTTGCTCTTCACCCGTATCGATAATCATTTGCATGTTCTTCCGTTGAAAGAGCATGAACTATCACGCTGTCAACCACCCTACCTCCAACGCCATGTATGTGCAGAACGCCACCCGATGGTCACTGGGGGCCGCACTCCTGGGACAGTCTGATGTGTGTTCCCGGGATGCTATCTGACTACACATCTGGAGGATGGCATCATCCAGGTGTCCCTTCCCCTTCGCCTTCCTGCTGGTCGACTTGGATGTGGTAGGGGTGTGAACAGGAGCAGGCTTCGACTCCGGGGTGTGTGCCGACACGACGGATGGGGCAAGGTTGACGAGCGTGGTGGTAGCCACCTCCTCTCCTTCATCAGCGACCGGACAATCAATGACTACCCTGTCGATGACGAGTGCTGGCAGAGGTGACCGAAGAAGATGAAGGGATGCCCACAGCAGCAGGACGGCCAGCCGCTGCTGAAGCCTGGTAGAAAAGGAATAAATATGCTGGTCACATACAATGTAACAACTGCCTATTAACACCCAAACAAAGACATAGCACACATTTCTACACAACAGTAAACTTGTTAATTTGTAAAGAAAGAAGTTATGACAATGTCTTTTTTCATCTGTCAGTTTTCAGTTTTCCTAGAAAATATCATATTAAATAAAAAATTACGGTAATTTAGGGTATTCTAGAGAATATTGCATTAATTGTATAATTACTGTCATATCGTAGCATGTAAACCTTTTTTAAAGACAATTATATCACTTCCATGGATGACAGTCATGCATGATGGCTGTGCAAAATAAGGGTATCATTCAGTGGCACAACAACACACAGTAACATCAGCATACATTATAAAACATGAACACTCACCAAGCCTATTATGCGCTGTGGCGCACGGACGCAGAAGTGCTGGTCCAGGAACTGGAACTGGTGCAGCGTCCACAGCTTCCTCGCCATCAGGATTTTCGCCCCCTGCCCACTCTTCTTCTTCAGTTTCCCGTACATGGTCCGCAGGTTGCGGAACCACTGCCAGTAGCAGAATCAGCAGTAGCAGAAGTTGTAGCAGCAGCAGCAGCAGCAGCAGGTCAGAGCGCTCAGGAGCAAGTGAATGACACTTCCGGGAACGATTTCCTTTTATACCCGCTGTAAAACACGAAAACGGGGGTGCTCGCCAATTGGTCGCTTATCAGTCGCCAATCTTGCGCCGCCACCATTCCCACGGTCCGAAAATGGTGGGAAACAGTGGTTGGCGACCTGGCGACAACCTTGCGCCGCCAGTTCGCCACCAGGTCACCAACCAAAACTTGATGGCGCCCCTGGCAGAGGACACAAGGAGGTTGCAAGTGCTGCGCGTGCAACCTCCTTGCGTCCAAAATTTCCAAAATGGACACTGTGTGGTTGGTGACCTCACGGCACTGGCATGCAAGGCGGACGTTTTTACGTCGCGAATCAATCATTAGCGAACGCAGGTCTCGTGTGACTGGGGTATAATGCAACCATTATTTACATAATCCAAAATCCACTACTACCTTATCAGCAAGTCATGCCCATTATATTAATGTCTCTTCGGGGGTATGATCATGAAATCACTGATATAGACTAAAGGTAAATGGTTATTCTCCAGTCTACATGTGCAAAATAAGATCCCCATTATATAATTGATTGAATGCCTGATTTTAACCTACTATATTGTTCATACCATTTCATCATCTCATCCATAAATAGTTCATATGCACTATAATTCATAACAAAAGACTGGACTGGGAGTAAATTTATAATTTATTTACATCTTCAAGCTTATTCGTAGCAAATAGGTTTGTACATCAATCATTTGTAAGTATACAGAAGTATTATATCACTTGTCAGTTTAAGTCATATCATAAGAACACACAGGCTATGTTATTAAACACACACACTCAAAGTTCCGGGTTCGATTCAACCGAAAAAACCTCTAACACTCAGCCCTAGTAGCCATATCGTAAGTACAAGAGGGAGGGAGGGTGGGGAAAAACCGTCTTCCAGGTGTTTACTGTATGAGTGCCAGGACCAGGTGAGTTGGAGAGCCTAGGTTTTTCCACCTCTATATATACTAAGGGTTTCCTTGGAGATTGTTGTTGACATTTGATTTGAGTGCTTGGAGACATGAATGTTTCTTGACTACCGGACCTAGCAACACAGATGCAAAGTCCTTGGATCACAGATTGAATTGAGTGGATATGGCAACGCATACAAGTTTTGTTTACATCACCTGGCAACACCAGTTTGAAAGTCAGAGATCTTCTAGTTGTGGTTCAGTCATTCTAACAGAGTTCTTTGGCATTTTTAATACAGAACAAGAAATATGAATTAAATCTTAGTTTTTAACATTAATGATGATTTAAATAACATACATAGATAGATCTTGGAATTCTGATTCTTTTAGATTGTCCATTTAATAGTTGGAGATCAATTTGAATTTTATTTAAGTTCAAGTTAACAAGTTTCAGTAGATACATATCAGCAAGGCATTTGATTTTTTAGAAACTAGGAGACCATTATCTCTAGAATATCAGTTAACCCAGTTACTGATGATTTATGTAACATACATATATAGAACTGGGATTTCTAATTCTTTGAGATTGTCCATTAATAGTTGGAGATTGAATTTTATTTGGGTTCATGTTTATAAATTTCATTAGATACATATTAGTAAGGTATTTGATTTCTTTTTGAAAGTATGAGACCATTATCTCTAGAATAAGAGTTAACCCAGTTTATCTATTATAATGCTTTAGAAGCTCAATCTAGTTAATAGATAGAACTTAACTTCAGTTTGAATCCATTTGTCAGTTTATAACAGAACAAAGAAGGAATAAATCCTAGTCTAAAATTACTGATGAATTATATAACATGCAGATATAACTGGGAGTTCTAATTCTTTGAGATTGTCTATTTAAACGTTGGAGATCAATTTAAAATCATTTAAGTTCTTGTTTAAGAAATTTTAGTAGATACATATCTGCAAGGTAATTGATTTCATTTGAAACTATGAAACCACTATCTACAGAATATGAGTTAACCCAGTTTATCTATTATTTTTACTTAGAAGCTCAATCTAATTAGTAGATAGAACTTCATCTAAGTTTGCACCCATTTGTGAGTTTACAAGAGAACAATAGAGATGAATAAATCCTAGTCTAGAATTTACTGAAGAGTTATATAACATGCATATATAGAACTGGGAATTCAAATTCATTGAGAAATCCACTAGCAGTTGGAGATCAACTTATATTAATTAATTTCATAGTTTATGACATTTTTTTTAATTTTTTTATATTATTCCTTTTATATGTTATCATAACAGTATCTCCAGAATATGAGTTAACCAGTTTATCCATTAGATTACTTGTAAGCCCAAACCAGTTATGTGGAATACGTCACACCATGTAATAGAATTACTTGGTTAGCCAAATGAAATAACTGTTTTTTTCTAAATTAAGGTTAATAACTTTTTGTTTTTGATTATTTCTTTGCCTGTCAGCATAGTGTACAGAATAATAAGATCTAAGCTGTGAGTTATGCCAGTTCTTATGTTTTAACTTGTTCTGTTTTGGCAACCAAGTAATTCAGTAGATGTGAGGTGACCAATTGTTATGAATTGTGCATGGTATGATCATGAAATCACTGATATAGACTAAAGGTAAATGGTTATTCTCCAGTCTACATGTGCAAAATAAGATCCCCATTATATAATTGATTGAATGCCTGATTTTAACCTACTATATTGTTCATACCATTTCATCATCTCATCCATAAATAGTTCATATGCACTATAATTGTTAAGGCCAGAAGACCAGCGCCTCGGTGCTGAAAACTAATTTATTCAACAGGAATACAAAATTTGAACTAAACAACAAAATATTCAAGTCTCCAGAGAGAGACCCTCCGAGTGTTAGATCATTGTGATGCCGCCTGGTGTCAAACCTGGGAACTATGTCGCATGGTTCAACTCTTGTCCGTCAGATGGCGACAATGCCGTTGTTTGCATGGGAGGGGCAAGTTCATGCACACCAGACTCGAATCTTCCTCATTATGTCTGAGCACGCCCCAACATATTCTCAGGTAGACTATCACGCTTTTAGGTTAATGAAATCCATGTCCATCATTAGGTATAAATTTCTACTGTATTTGATCAAGTTATGAACGGGAAAACAAACGAAATTTTGAAGCGAATGCTGAGCGAAAATAAGGGAAATGTAATGTAGAGATTGTTGACACTGTTACTGGCGGCTCACAAGGCAGTGAACACTAACTTCTTTAATTTCTTAGTTGCTATTTATTTCGGCTATATGCTAGCCCACGAAATTAAATTTTAACACAGCATATTAACTACCAATTTTTTTTATTGTCCTAAAGCAATCAATTGTGTGCACGAGTGCTCATAACTGAACGATTTTCCAAAGGTTTAGTCAGTGCGCGTGCCTTTAGTTCCGACGCATAATTTTAGCATTTTCTCTGTGACAAAATCACAGCATTGCCATTGCGTGGTATTATTTGATACCCCCGAAAGGTTAACTTGCATGGCAATTAGAGTAGAATTTCATAGGACATATTGTTTCAAGGATGTAACTGGCATCGTGTCCGTGATTACATTCAAGTTGAATGTAATCAAGATGCCAGTTTCACTGGCACTGCCACTGGTATCTTAATTACACCAATGTCATTGGTGGGTTCATTGGCAATGAACCCACCAACTGCTGTCTGGTATTGAATTAGTTACTCCCGCAGCACTGTCCATTGGATATACATATTTTATCTAGTATTAAGTACTGGTAAACATTCATGTATTTTCATCACTGAAGTAACAAACGAGACATTTTCAAATTTCATAAGATTGGAAATGACGAGGTCGTTCATGCTGTGTCTTCAGGTAATTGAGAGCTATTCTTAATTCTTTGGCTTCATTAGATTAGTGTATACTGTCTTCAGGTAATTGTAAGGTATTCTATGGCTTCATAATGACGTTCATTGGTGCATGCTGTTTCGTCAGATAATTCAATTGTAACTATGGCTGTCATCGGTGTAACTTACACCGCCGTCTTGCAAACCCAGTACTAGTTTACAATAAGCTAGTAGGCCTACTGGGCTTGCAAGACAACCGACCCAGTGTTTGAATGTGTTAATCTTAGATCGCCGCCATATCATTATCATCTATGTCTCACAAACATCTAAGTATATGTGTACAACTAGTGCTACTTAGATTTTAAAGGGCTTAGTTCAAGCCCGATTGATTTACATGTAATCTCTGGAGCTGGTATTGTTATACGAGATCTTTACTGATTGTTTTTAGCCCCTTTATACCAAAATCCTGCATTAAGCTAGCATATAATACAAGGAATACAGCTATGCTTAGATCGGAAATATTGATAATATTTATGTTCCTGAACACACCGACATACATGTATGCTTAATCACACACACACATACACACACATACACAAGGGGGAGAGGACGTGAATGTGGTGGAGGAAGTGGAAGAGATATGAGTGGAAGAGGGGGGCGAGGACATAGATGGATGAATTGAGTGATGGAAAGGAGGCACAAAGGGAGGAAAATAGGAAGGAAGGAAGGGGGAAACATGAGGTGAAGTAGGAAGGAGAGGGACAGGAGGTGAAGACGGGATGGCTGAATGAGTTAGAGCGTTTGTCACCCGTGTTGGTAGATCGTGGGTTTGAACCCTGGTCGAGTAGAAACCAATGACATCAAAATTGATACTTGTCACTTCCTAGCCATGCGCTCGCCATTATTAGGATAGGGCAAGGAGGCGTTGAATGAGGAAGACCAATCGTCCGGGAAATCTTCGATCGCTGATAATTGGTCTTCATTCGACTGTATTTTGCCCTAACCTAGTAATGCTGAAAGCCACGCTAGCTAGTGATACTTAGCAGTTTTGAAGTCATTGGTTTGACTCGACCAGGGTTCGAACTCAAGGGTTCTAATCCCAGGGCCTACCAAAATGGGAGGCAGGCGCTCAACTCATTCGTACATGCCAATCTTTAGGTCCACATCGAAATGATTTTAGCATGTTTTAGCTTCAAATATCTCCAAGGTTAGCATTTATAATAAATTTATCTCAAATAATAGCAGAAATTCAAACCCATCGAACTATTCAACTTTAAGACATCGTATTTGCTTTTGAACTAAGACCAAATAATAGAGTATATATCTATTTTCTGCTCATAACTCATGTGTCAATAGAATTACCCTGCTACACTGCACATCTCAACAGTCCTGCAAGAAAGAATCGGTGGATTGTTAGTTACCGATAAACAGGGGGACAAGGGTTAACAATAGCTAAACATAAATAACTACTTATTGTATTAAGATTAAGAAAAAAACAAATATCTAAATATCAATAGATATGCATTGTATTGGCACATGCGCATAGCTAAATATCTGGTCAATTTTCTGATTTATATAATTACTGGAATACACATCTAATTATTTGCTGTCTAAGTACCTCTATTTAAACAGAGATGAGACAGAAAGTGCTTGTAACAAACGCGCAAGTATACAACAAACAAATAAAATGATCATGACATGTCTAATTGTTTCCACTAATTGTTTCATTTAACAGATGAGGAGACAACCTGATTACAAAATGCAGCAGAATGCAAACGTGCCGACTTGGATTATATAGTAGAAGTTCGGCAGCATGGACGGCACAGATCAGAAGAAGGACATTATGTTTCCCGGGTCGAAACTGCGGCCAGAGTATGAACACTCGGGCCCTTTTGTGAGACCATCTGCAGCTAAAAGTGTTTACGGTTCATCATATGGCCCCCTCACCACTCACCCTCCACTGTCGCTCGGGGCCAATCCGCAGCAGGGCTTTGGGAATGGCGCTTCATCATATCCGTACATCCTCAACAGTAACAATCGAATAGGCTCAATGCCGTCCGGGGTCATTGACGCGACGCAGGGGTCAAACCTGGGTTCGCAGGCTTTTGTGTGGGCAGCGCAGGATGTCCACTCGTTCATGATCCAGCAGGTGCGACATGATGATACCACCAAGGACATTGGCAATGGCCCGCCAGGACCCAGCGCCGTGGCGATAACCGGGTCGAGAACTATGATCCCACCGGCCAGCAACCTGATGCCAGAAGCCATCCCTGCCTACCACCAGGGACGCGCTGCTGAGGTTGTCCAGGACCAGCATGTCAAGCCTAACATGGATTCGCCAGAGAGTAGGCCAAACAGTGTTGAGAGTCAAGGTCAGGGCCACGGACATGGTCATGGTCAGGGTCATGGCCAGGGTCACGGCCATGGTCAGGGCCACAGTCATGGTCAGGGCCACATCCATGATCAGAGCCACAGCCATGATCAGAGCCACAGCCATGATCAGAGCCACAGCCATGATCAGAGCCACAACCAGGATCAGAGCCATAGTCAGGATCATGGACAGAATAAGCCTCCTGAAGCGGTTGTTTCTGCTACGCCACTGACCATTCCCAAGCCGTGGGATAAAGCGAACCAGTGTAATGTCTGCGGGAAGATGTTTACAAGAGTGGAGAATGTGAAACGCCACATGCTTACGCACTCCGACGACCGGCCTCATTCATGCATCCTTTGTGGAAAGTCTTTCCGTGTCGCTCAGCATCTGAAGACGCACATGACCACGCATAGTGGCGAACGCCCCCATGCTTGCCAGGTGTGCAGCAAGGCTTTCTCCACAATGAGTAGTCTCAAGCGACACATGACCATCCACGATGAGGAGAAGAAGTTCAAATGCAACTTCTGTCCAAAGTCCTACGCTGAACCGAAGCTCCTTAAGCTGCATGTGATGTCTCACACTGGGGAGCGACCTCACTCTTGCACTCAGTGTGGACGCGGGTTCAAGCTAGCGTCCCATCTTCGTAGTCACATCCGTACCCACTCAGGCCACCGGCCTTACATGTGTCCGGTTTGTAACAAGCGCTTCAGCGAGTCCGGAAGTGTCAAGCGCCACATAATCTCCACGCACAGTGATCACAAACCTTATTCTTGTAACTTCTGCGTCAAGGGGTTTGCCGATCACAGCCAGCTTAAGCTCCACAACCTGTGCCACACCAACGAGCGTCCGCACCGATGCCACATCTGCGGAAAAACCTTCAAGCTGACGCATCACCTGAAGAGCCATCTCAACACTCACACAGGGGCCCGCATTCACATCTGCACCTTGTGTGGGAAGAAGTTCACAGAGGGGTCGAGTCTGAAGCGCCACGTGTTGGCGATGCACTGCGGCATCCGTCCGCACATCTGTCAGCTTTGCGGCAAGGGTTTCAACAAGGCGCTGCAACTTCAGCTGCACGGCATGTCCCACTCGTCACTGAGACCGTTCAAGTGTCCGGTGTGCCATAAGGGGTTTAAACTGGAGACGCATGTCAAGTCACACATGAAGACACATACTGGTGAGAAGGGGCACCAGTGTCGGTTGTGTGAGAAGCGCTACACTGAAGGTTCCAGCCTTCGCAGGCACATGCTGATGCACACTGGAGAAAGACCATTTACATGCGAGTTCTGCCGGAAAGGCTTCACAGACCGCACCCTCCTCCGGCTGCATATTCTGTCACATACGAATGAGCGTCCGCACAAATGTGCCACCTGTGCAAAGACATACAAACTGAAGTCCCACCTGAAAAGCCACATTAAGAGAACACATGGTAGCGAATTCCTCAACACACTCGAAACGAAAGCAGATATTGAAACTTCCCAGGCTGCAACATCCATCTCCACTGGTGAGGGTTTCCTGCAGTCTCAAAACAATATGGCTGCCATGGGCCTCCTTCCAGGGGCAGATCAGAAAAAGAGGGAAGATTTTGGTGGCTTTCCCACAGAGCCATCAACCTCGAACAGCACTGCCATCTCAGCGGATAATGGTGTGCCTGCAGAGAACATCCGGCTCCATCCATGCCTGGAGTGTGGCAGGATATTCACCAGGAAAATCTCACTTGACATCCACAAGATGGCACACGCGTCACCTGACTACAACAGGGGGACTTACCGCACAGGCGGTGTGAACACTCCCACCTCCCACGGCATGGCAGATGACCACCGCAACCGCACCTGCAACATCTGTGGCAAGACGTTCCCCTGGCTGCACAGTCTAAAGATGCACATGTTGCTGCACACGGGTGAGCGTCCACATGCCTGCACCGCATGCGACAAGCGCTTCCGCCTTCCACAGCAGCTCAAGACACATATGACCAAGGCACATGCTGGTGAGAGGCCATACCGTTGCCACATTTGCAACAAGGGCTTCTTCAAGGAGCACCACCTGAAGCGACATGTTGCGAAGCATGCGGACCAGCCTGCCGCCGTCTATATCTGTCATGTCTGCCAGCAGTCGTTCTCTGACAAGACCCTCCTCGATAAACACTTGCTACATGGTCACATGAAGGAAGACCCAATGGGAACTTTACAGAATCAAAGCAATCTGGGTTAATATTTGTGTTTTAGTGAAAATATTTGTGAAAATATGATATATTTTCCAATTATTTCAGATACATATTAGCTTTAAAAATATATTTAAAAAACCATCATGGGCCGACACCCTCAGATCATCGGAATAGTTTACATATTCAAATTGCAATTGAAATTAAATGTCTGTACCTTGTTAATTGTATTGTTAATGTATTAGTCCTCAATCTATATGTATCCTGTAGGTCGCATAGGATATTTGTGTATGTGTTGTGAATTTATCAACACGGTAGGCCATTTCATTATAAAACGTGCAACTAAATCATTTTAGAACAGATCAGCCTATTCAGTTGGGGAAAATTACCTAAATTTCTGTATTAGGTATAATGGTCATATATAGCCCATGTGACCCTCTTGCTTCTCGTACATGAATATATACATATATGTATTAGTATGCACTTGCGGTAAATGTTTGCTATGCTACCGATATAAGAAACCATGTTAGCAATATATCGATTAATACATGGTAGTAAAATTTGCTGTGTTTCTTGAACATTGACTATGTCTGTCTCAAATTATAATTAGGTAGCTGCTTCTTGGAGTCGTAAACTTGTATACTGATAAATCAGATAGATTAACACTCACTGCTTTAGAAGGGAAAAATATCACCATAGAAGTAAATTGTAGATTTTTAAATGTAAACCTGGCGTTGGGGATTATCTACAAAAGTGTAAGAAAAGATTTACCATGAAGTTGTTTCCAGTGAGAACGACCACTAAAATTGGTTCATGTTCATGGAAAGTGTCTTTATTAGCAAAATTATAATAAATACATGTCACATGTTTCATCGCAACATTCAATCGTTGCAGCTGGTACCAGTCAAGTCTGACAAACCTTTTCTTACTTCTAGCCATACAGTTCGACTGGCTTTAATCAGAAAACTTTCTAAATTTAATATATATGAAAAAGATCTTGCTGCATATCTACTGTTTTGAAAATTCCAAATTTTCTTTGAATATGCATGACATCCTTAAATATGCATGCCATCTAAAAGATAAAGACCTGTATTGTTGTGTTCTTTTTCAATTCTGTGCTTATCGGTAGTTTTATTTAGTTATTTTACTCGTTATTGGATACTACACAAGTAGTTTTCATAATGAACCATGCATACTTGCACTCATAACGATACTCTGTACTTGTACTATGTTTGTTGTGTGTGTGTGTTGCTATAAGATGCTTATCTACAGCACACCATTGATATATCACTGGTATTTTGACATTTTTATGTTATTACTTATATAAACGCATACATGTTAGGGGTATACAAAATGGGTACGAGAATATATAGACTGTATGAGTAATGCAAATAAATACACAAAGAAACACAAACTGGTTTACATAGTTGGTTTTTGTATTGTTTTGAGCAAACCTCGCGAAGATAAGCAATGTATCGTGCTTGTTGTCTCACTCACTCACTCACTCACCCCCTCACTCACCCATTCATTAAAAAAAAAGTTTGTTTTATTTAACGACACCTCTAAAGCCCATTGATTTTTATCATTGGCTATTGGACTTCAAACATATTGTCATTCTGACATATTTCTTTGGAGGAAACCTGCTGCCACCACATAGACTACTCTTTCCGATAAGCAGCAAGGAGTCTTTTATATGCACTTCCCCACACACAGGACAGCACGTACCACAGCCTTTGATGAGCCGGTTGTGGACCATTGGTTGGAATGGAAAATAGCCCAAACTGCAAATGTGTCCACTGAGAAGGATCGATCAGATGATCTAAACTTTCACAGGTGGACACAACTGCCTGAGACACGTCCCACTTCTCACTCAATCACTCACTCACAGAAGCACTCAAATCTCTTAACCATGTTAAGATTATCTGACTTAAACTAACACATTTATTACCTGTAGGGGTAGTCCAATATCCATGATACACCCGACAGGGACCGGCCAGGATATAACCCTAGGTGTTGCCAGGACGTAAAACTCCAATAACCAACCAACCAAGCCAACAGGGTAATACCCCAGTCACATGAGGCCTGCATTCGCTTACGATCGATTCGCGGCATCAAAACATCCTGATTACACCCTCCTTACGTGCTGGCACCGTGAGGACACCAACCTCCCGGTGTCCATTTCAGAAATTTTGGACGCAAGGAGGTTGCAGCTGCTGCAATTGCAACCTCCTTGCGACCAGTTCGGTCGGTGCCATTAAAAAGTGTTGGTGACCTGGCATTGCCAGGTCACCAAACCCTTGGTTGGCGAGTTGGCGCCGACCTGGTGGCACATGCAAGCGGTGCCAACACATGCAATGCCGCGCTCACCTTGTGGTTGGCGTCAGGGCACCACCCTAGCGCCAACCACATTTTGTTGGATCAATGTATCAAGTGTGACTCTGGGTGGTTGGAAACCTTTTGGGCGTAAGGAGGTTGGTGGCGAACGCAGGCTCTCGTGTGACTTGGGTATACGGGTTCTGGCTGGCTTAAAGTTGCACAGTCTGATGAAAACTAAATTTTCTAAACCAAACACTTCATCTAGATTTGATTCTACATAATCAACTTATGGACACTGGTGTACTTAATAAGCATTTTTGCTGCATAGAAAAGCAAAAGTCAATTTTATAGGACCTATCACAACTGAAGCTTACTCCGTTTTTTTATATGCGTTTTTTTTATATGCTTGACAAAATTAATTTGGCATGTTTTCATTTCAAATATCTCCAAAGTTATAAATTTTAAATAAAAGTTACCAAGTAAAGTATATTATAATGATCAACCTAACATATTGATCTCAGAGTGAGTTGTGGGTTGTCACGTCAAACCAATCACAAAATTGATACTTGTCACTACCTATAGGGTGGCCCCCGGAATTAATAGGATAGGGCAAAGACTAGTTTCCTCCACTCCTTCTGTGGGACAGCACAATAAGTTTCCACTGTTACACTGTCCTGATATGAACGTGGATGTTGTTAATGTTGGTGCAGGAAGCCCCGGCAAACAAACTCTCCATATGATAGCGTGCAGACTTTCCGGAAGTTCGAATCCCGGGCGAGTCAAACCAATGACGTACACTATTTATACTTGTTACTACTTAACTTGGTGCTCAGCATTATTAGGATAGGACAAGGACTGGTTAGCTCAGTGTCAGGATAATGTGACTGAGTGGGATATCGGGTCATGGTGCCAGTGCCCTGTTCTTCCAGTGGGGCAGCACTATAGAAGTTGCTCTGAGTGCACACTGTCACAAGTCGGTACCCGTCCTGATATGACCCTTGATGTTGCTAGGATGTAAAACCCTGAGAAGCAAAACAATATCTGTCCAATGAATTTAATTCTTGTAGTCACATATATATGTGTGATTCATGAGGTGTGAAATGAGGTGTAACCTTTGATTAAAACGCCGGAAAGCTTTTGTCTTTTTTTTTCATTAAAGGTGTGAGCTTTTGTCTTGTAAGCTTTTGCCCGCATCACCATCACCACAGTTACCATGGTTAAATTCCGAACCCGCACCCATATCTATTGTCCGTGGGGATGTAGCTCAGCGGTAGAGCGCTCGCTTCGCATGTGAGAGGCCCCGGGTTCAATCCCCGGCATCTCCAAGTTGGACTGTTTTTTCGCATCCATGCAGCAATATTTTGTTTCAATATTAATACATTTATTTTTACAGTCAAATTTTGCTCGATGCAAACTTATTCATTTCGAGAGCCCATTTAATTATTGTTATCTAAACCTAAGTGGCCTATCCATATGACCTAGTTTGCCATTCACGAAGGAAGATGTAGCCACCTGTCGTTCATGAGGAGAACTAAACTACTACCGCCACCTAGTGAGAAGCGTTCACATTTGAAGTGCCACTGCGTGATGTGGCGGTGATGCGGATTCCGAGGGACACCAGTTTGCCAGGGACACTTCCATTGAAATGCATTGTTAACGGCCGTGAGCAAATCTTCATACAGAAAAAGTCAAATATCTCTCAAATTACACCACCTAGACACAAACTGCTTGGAACACATATAAAAAACATGTTTTGCAAAAAGATTATATTAAATTGATAAGGTTAGGGTTCTGGATTTCTATTAATTTGTAATAAAACTAACGTTTTGCACTGCGCGTACCGTCAAACTCAAGACATTGTCAATGGTCGTGAGCCATGTTCATACATAAAATACAGAAGAAGTCAAATATCTCTCAAATTACACGATCTAGAAACAAATCGTTTGGTATACATATAGAAAAGATCTTTACCCAAAACATTATATTAAATTTATAACGTTAGTGACAATGCTGTTCGATTTTGACGCATGTGGAGAAGCGATGTGTCCCTCGCAAACTGGTGTCCCTGGGAATCCGCAACAGCGGTTTCAGCGCCCGGTCAGTTTCATGCGCATGCATCAAAATCTAACATCATCGTCACTAACCTTATAAATTTAATATAATGTTTTTGGTAAAGATCTTTTCTACATGTGTGCAAAGCGATTTGTTTCTAGGTGGTGTGGTTGTAGAGATAGATCACTTTTCCTGTATTTTCTGTATGAAGATTGCTAGCGACCATTGACAATGCCTTGAGTTTGACGGTACGCGCAGTGCAAAATGTTAGTTTTATTAAAAATTAATACAAATCAAGAACCCTAACCGTATAACTTTAATACAGTCTTTTTGGTAAAGATGTTTTCTATATGTGTACAAAACGATTTGTTTCTAGGTGGTGTGCTTTTAGAGATATATCACTTTTCCTGTATTTTCTGTATGAAGATTGCTCACGACCATTGACAATGCCTTGAGTTTGAGTCTATACGGGCCGTTGAAACTGCGACACCTGTTTTGAAATGCCATTGACTCATTGAGTGTGTGATTGGGGTGTTTGTAACCTTACGACGGTTACCGGTTGCAGAACTGCAACATTGGGTAGAGAGGCTCCGATAAATCGGCCCAATCTGTGGTTGAAGACTTAACTTCATGGCCGGCAGCGAATCTCTTCGTTCCGGGGTGTAGTTGAGCTGTAGGTGTGTGTAGTGTAGTGTAGCACTTGAATTCGGTCAGCAGGAGGGTTTTGAAGAAGGCAGGAAAAGGTTCGAGCAGCGGTCGTTCCAGCAAAGAACAAGACAGAGAAATAGTAAAGGTGAAGGGCCCCGCCCAAGAATACAACTAGCCTGTATCTGGTCAGGGGAAGAAGTGTGCCTGGGGGAAATTGAAATGGGCAGAATATAGGAAAGAGAAATGAGGAGAGTTGAGTCAAAGGACCGTGTCTATTTGCTCTATGGTGACCGTCCAGCGAGTTAAAACGCCTCATATAAAACGACTTGCCTAGATCGATTTACATTTGCCGTGTAAACGCGATGCTGTGGCGTTTTAGGGCTGAATCGATTCATATGAAACGCTTCATGTATACCGGGTCGTGAGGTGGTTTATAGGAAGCGTTTTATATAAATCGGTTTGTCAATGGTAGTGTAAACGGTTGCGTTATAGTTGAGGCGTTTTAATGACATCATACGCATGCGCAATCGAGCGGTTCGTTTGTTTTCTTCCGGTGAATCGCGCACGCGTGGCAATGTTTTGATCTCGACGACTCGAACGGCACATTTTTGCACATCTAAACAAATCGATTCATCATGGTGTCAACAAGTGCGTGTGGAGATAGTGGAAGACGTGATAACTGGGACGACGAGGAGGTGAAGATGCTCATCACCCTTTGGGGTGATGACAACATTCAGAGAGAGTTGGAGAGTTCTGGGCGAAATATAAATATTTACTGGCGATTGTCGGCAAGACTGACTCGGGCCTGCAGTGGCGGCAGGGCGCCGAGGAACGCGGTGGCGTGCCATAGTAAGATAAAGAGTCTGACGCACACCTTCCGTAAATGACGGGACAACAACAAGTAAGTAGTTTTGATGTGTTATGTGGTATATTTACTAGTGACTTGTAGTACACGGGTGAAGGACAATGGTCAAACAACTGGCGAAATACCTTTACAGTATGGTAGATGAATAAAACTGTGTCTCCAGTATCAAATGGCTATCCATACAGGCACAGAGTGTAATGTACGTGTGGACGCCGTGAGTTCTTGTAACGTAACTAACTTTATTCAGAACCTTCACCGGTGACGTCATACAGTCTTGCTGTGGGGGTGTTCGGATAACTACAATACATTACATCCTCCCCTTTCACTTAAGTAAAACATATATCTAGTACTTATATCTAATACTTATATCTAATGTGTTCTCATGTCGGTATGTTATTCCTTTTTATTATTGACTTATATCTATACAGTTTCTTTTATTTCCTGTGTCTTGGAAATAAATCCAAAAATACACGCAACATGGTTAGCACACAAATATTGAAAGTCCAAGTGTGCACACAACAGCCAACAAATGTTCATATGAAACATGTAAAAGGCATTTGTCATCCTTTGACATGTGATGCTGCTTCTTATATTGATGATACAAGGTACCGTCTTTGTTTGACACATATTTTAAAAAGATGCACGGCAACCTACCAGGATACACATTCTAAGCCCCTGGTCATAAGTTTACTGGATATGTCACATGAAACACATGACCCACATATATATACTAAATTATCGGGAACAGTATGAAGTCTGATGAGGTACAATTAAATCACATTGTAACCGTAACGATTTGGTTTACGACTTATTCTACCAGAACATGTAGTATATGTTACATGTGTGGTTGTGTTAGGTGATTTGTTAACTGGAATTGATGATTCAACTTTGGAAGCTTTAAGTTCATGTTCATTAGGACATTTAAACAGAAATCTCCTGTTACGTCTTATTACGTGTTTACGGTCATTTAACACGTGGTAATCACGAGGAGTGTTTACATTGGTACTCAAAATGGCCCCTTTTTTCCAGTCACCATGATGGTCCTTATAGCGTACTTGATCACCCTTAACTAGAGGGTGTTGAACGTGACCGGCATGTCTGTCAAAGTAAACTTTTTGTGTTTCCTTATTTAGGTGCATTTGAGGTAGTTTGGACGCATGCACTGTGGCCCTCAAGTCTCGATTTAGGATCGGAATTCTGCTCCTTAATTTTCGAGACATCAGTAATTGCGCTGAAGACGCGCCTATACCATTTAATGTCGTATTTCTGTAATTCAGTATGGCAATTTGTATAACTCTACCGTCCTTTACACATTTTTTTATGATATTTTTAACCGTTTGAACATAACGTTCAATTTGTCCATTACTCTGAGCATGCATGGGACTTGAGTACAGGGACGTAAAATCGTATAACGATGCAAATTTCTGAAATTCTAGACTCGTGAATTGCGGCCCATTGCCCGACACTATAAATTTGGGTATACCAAAACGGGCGAACGTTTGTTTCAAAGCCTCAATAACTGCGGTAGTAGACGTCTGATGTAATTCTATGAAATCAGGAAATTTTGAATAATAATCAACAATTAAAATGTAATTTCTATCATTTACATGAAATAAGTCTACTCCAATTTTATGAAATGGTATATCCAAAATATCATGGCTTATTAACGGCTCTTTTGGTGGGAAATTTCAAAATTCCTGGCATATCTCACATCTGGATATTTTGTCCTCTAATTGGCCACTGACCCCTGGCCAAAAAACATTATCTCTGGCGAGCTGCTTGCACTTTACTACACCGAGGTGCGATTCGTGCAGCTTGTCCAGTATATCGGCCTGTAATGATCTAGGTATTATGATTTGTGTGCCTTTCATTAGTAAGTCATCTATCCATGTTATTTCATATCTAAAGGTGTAATACGGTTTTACTGCACTAGGAAGATGCTGGTTGTTATATGGCCATCCATCCAACGTTAGGGCTTTCACTGTGGTGAGCGTCCGATCTACTTTGGTGGCCTCCCTTATACGTTGAACTATATCCATACCCATGTCTATAGCCCCAACCGAAATGTCACGGTCGTACAAATCACTAGGGGCTATACTGGAGGTATGTGCCCTCGACAACGTATCTGCAAAATACAAATTTGATCCTTTCAGATACGAGACTGTGATATTATAGTTTTGGAGCCGCATACGCATACGTTGCATTCTTGCCGATAGTTCATGTATAGGCTTGAGCATGATTGCAACTAGGGGTTTATGGTCAGTGTGAACAGTTACCTCATTGCCATAAATAAAATCGTGGAACTTCTTGCAACCAAAACAGATGGCCAACAACTCCTTTTCAATAACTGCATAGTTGACTTGCGATTGATCTAACGCTTTAGACGCCACCGATACAGGTAATTCATTCTGGAATAAAGTAGCTCCTAAGCCATACTTGGAGGCATCTACTTGGACTACAACCTTTTGTTTACTATCAAAATACTGCAAGATTGGGGCCTTAGTTAACAATGTTTTTAATTCTTTGAAAGCATTTTCTTGTTCTATCTCCCAGTGCCATGAGACATTCTTTTGGATTACTGTTCTTAAAGGTTTAGTTATGTTAGCCATATTAGGAATAAACTTGCTCACATATCCTACCATGCCTAAAAATCGGTGTACGCCTTGTTTATCAGTGGGACTTGGCATGTCAACAATTGCTTGTATTCTGTCATTGTTAGGTCTTAGGCCGTCTGCGGTGATTAAATGGCCGACATAGTTAACACTTGTTTTGAAAATTTTAGATTTTTTAGGATTTAGTTTCAAATGAACTTTTCTTGCTCGGCTTAACACCGCCTCTAATCTTATGTTATGTTCCTGTTCTGTAAAACCATGCACCAAAATATCATCCGAGATGACATGCACCCAGGTAGTCCTTTCAACAAGTCATTCATTTCTTCTATAAAAATGTCTCCTGCAGTCTTTATGCCAAATGGTAATCTTGTGTAACGGTATCTACCCCAAGGTGTATTAAACGTACAGAGCTCAGAACATTCCTTATCCAATTCAATCTGCCAATACCCGCTGTTCGCGTCTAAGAGAGAAAAATACCGGGCTACATGCAAATGAGCTACTACCTCTTCGATGGTTTTGACAGGATATGGGCCCCTTAAAATGGCTTTATTTAGCTTAGTTGGATCTAGGCAAATTCTTAGTTTCCCCGGTTTACGGACTATAGTAATCGAATTTACCCAGGGGGTTGGTTCTTCCTGTTTGACAATGACCCCTAATTTTACCATACGTTTTAATTCATCTTGTACGTCATCAGTAATGGCTAATGGTGTTCTACGTGGAGGGTCAATGACAGGAGCGACATTTTTATCAATATAAATTTTAGCATTGACCTTAATTAACCCTAAACCCTCAAAAACGTCAGAATATTTTATTACCATCTTGTCCGCGTCATTAGATGTCGCTTCACTTAAAGTGTCCAGTCTCGCCAAGAGACCTAACTGAACACAGGTTTGCTTGCCTAATATTGCAGTGCCGGCATCTGTCACTTGGAAGCATAAGTTCTGACCATGAATATTCAAGGTCAATTGTCCTGTAGGCTTAATCCGATGTCCACCGTATGTGATTAGTTGACAAGTCGATGCCGTCAACTCAGCACCTATTAAGGTCTTGTAAACGTCCAATGGCAAAATATTGGCCTCGGATCCTGTGTCTAATTTAAACGAGACCTCTATATCACCTATATTAAATACAACATACCACAATTCTTTGTTGTCAGCCTCAGATTGGTGTATTGACCCGACAAACAAATCATACCCGTCATCGTCTCGTCGTTGATTGATATCAAGGTCACCGAAATCGTTGTGTAAGGCGTGTCCACTCTCTTTCTCAGAATCCATATTAATTTCATATACTGGTGCATCTCGCTGTTGTCCTTTTTGAAGATGGCACATTTTCACAAAATGACCAACACGTCTACATCCGATGCACTCCTTCCCTCTCGCCGGACAGTTTCCCTCTCGGTGATTATATCCACAATGACCACATCTGTTCGCTGTCATCTTGCGGCCTTGTTGATATCGACTTGTTGTAGCCGGTTTCCATGGAGATAACCTGGTCCCCAGGTCATTGCGTCGTCCGTATCCATTGGATACTGCATCCACTTGAATATTCGAAGACATTTGTACTTGTGCTGACTTATTTTCACTCAACCTACATAACTGTACACATTGTTCCAATGTTAATTTAGGTGCTTGCAGTAGTTTATTCCTGAGTTCGTTATCTTTTACACCACAAACTAATCGATCACATAACAGCGAATCCTCCAACTGTTTGTAACAACAGAACTGTACTCGATGTTTTAATTCGCGAATGTATGAGTCCATATTTTCCGTAGTTTGGTTGAACGAGTTAAATTCATATCTGACCACTGTTATATTTGTCTTACCCTCACAGTACTTTGCAAACGCTGTAATTAATGGGCCAATTTTGTCCTTGTCAGCTGTGTCGAAATCGAACGTACGGTGAACTTTTTGTGCTTCACTGCCAGCAACATGCAGCAGTACACAGCATTGCACCTTCTCACTTTTCGACACAATTCCGGCTGCTGTCGCGTAGATTTCATAAGAATGCAACAATGATCTCCAATCTATGGCCATTCGTTCGTCTAAATTTAATGGTCCTGGGGGTTTTAATCCATGAAGCGCCATTCTATCCGATTAACCCGTACTATCTGACACCATGTAATGTATGTGTGGACGCCGTGAGTTCTTGTAACGTAACTAACTTTATTCAGAACCTTCACCGGTGACGTCATACAGTCTTGCTGTCGGGGTGTTCGGATAACTACAATACAATACACAGAGTTGGTGAAATGGGAGAGAATGCAAAACACAAGATGTCGGCCGCAGAACGCCGTCGATTTAAGTTTTAAATGTTATTAAGCTAGATATTATATGATATTTTTCAACTCAAAGGTAGCGGGCTATGAATAAGACATATGTAAAGAATAAATGTTGGTTGTTAGATTGTGAAATTAGGCTGTCAATTCATTGAGCCGTTTTTTCGACAGCTTGTACATAGGGTTGGTTTGCATAAAGCGTTGGCCTAAAGTCGGTTCAGCATGGATGCTATTATCTAGTTAATTTAGCGTTAATTTAAAACCAATTTGAGCGGATTGGTCATTTGCACAATCACAATTTTACAGTATTGTTGCTCATGAACCGTTCTATATATAGCGCAATAGTTGAGTCTATTAACAGGTCGATTAAAGGGACCAGCTATAGCTCGCTGGGACACTGTGCGTACTCCGACAAATGCTCTCCAAGCACAACTTTGTTTAGTTTTTATGTTTAAATGAACCAAGTATGTGTGGGGAGAGAAGCATTTGCTGGCAGCTGTTGTTTTAAAAATGGCTGGGTGAGTGGAGATAAGGGAGAGTAAAACTGGGGTATTTTCAATCTTCTTTAGAGTAGTTCAATCAGGAAATATATTTGTGTAATGTAAAATATATGTTAGTACAATTACAATGCATAATTCAATGAGAAACAGAAAAAATGAAAAAGTTTTTTTTGTTGATGAATGTAAAAAGTGTTCTGCTGTGGATGGGGTTTGAACCCACACCACCAAACAACTTCAGATTACAAGTTCAACACTCTAACCACTAGGCCACAGAGACCCCACATAATTAGTAGTCTCACTTCAGGGTATTTGTGTATAGGACATCACATATAAAAGGTTTGTACGTACGTACGTACGCACACATATATTTACATGTATTTACGCATGTATGTATGTATACAGACATACGTATGTATGTACATACATATGTATGTACATACATACATACGTATGTACGTACGTATGTACGTACATATGTATGTACATATGCACATATGTATGTACGTATGTATGTACTTATGTGTGTATGTATGTACATGTGTATGCATGCATGTATGTATGTACATATGTACGTACATACGTATGTATGTATGTATGTATGTACGTACGTATGTACGTACATATGTATGTGCGTACATACGTACGTACGTTTTTTGTGTGTTGTTTTACATCCTAGCAACATCTAAGGTCATATCAGGACAGGTACCGACTTGTGACAGTGCGCGCGCATGGCAACTCTATAGTGCTGCCCCACTGGAATACCATGCCACCAGTACCATGACCTGATATCCCACTCAGTCACATTATCATGACACTGAGCCAACCAGACCTTGTCCTATCCTAATAATGCCGAGCGCCAGACTAGGAAGCAACAAGTATCAATTTTAAAGTCATTGGTTTGACTCGACCAGGATTCGAGTTAGAGCATCCGTCTCCCGTGTTGTTAGATCGTGGGGTTGTGAGTTTGAATCCTGGTCGAGTCAAACCAATGACTTTAAAATTGATACTTGTTGCTTCCTAGTCTGGCGCTTGGCATTATTAGGATAGGACAAGGACTGGTTGGCTCAGTGTCAGGACAATGTGACTGAGTGGGATATCAGGTCATGATGCTGGTGGCCTGGTATTCCAGTGGGGCACGATAAAGTTGCCATTAGTGCGCACTGTCACAAGTCGGTACCTGTCCTGATATGACCTTAGATGGTGCTAGCATGTAAAACAACAACAAACAAAACAAACACATACACACACACGTTTTATATGTGATGTCCTCTACACAAATAGCCTGAACTGAGGGTAGTAATTATGTGTGGTCTCTGTGGCCTAGTGGTTAGAGTGTAGGACTTGTGATTAGAAGTTGTTTGGTTGTGTGGGTTCAAACCCCCTCCACAGCAGGACTTTTTTTATATTCAACAACAAAAAAACTTTTTCATCTATATCTGTTTCTCATTGAATTATGCAATGTAATTGTACTAACATATATTTCACATTACACAAATATATTTCCTCAAGGTTAGGGTTCTGGATTTCTATTAATTTTGAATAAAACTAACGTTTCGCACTGCGCGTTCCAGCAAACTCAATGCCAATTACCCTCATCTAGGTCACTCTCCTGTACACCACCAAGTGGAAAGGTTCAGTACTAAGCATGCACCACCCCTGTGGCACACATCTGAACTATTTCCGAGTTCGTTTGTTTTCCACGCGGCGGATAGCTGGCCGCTTTAACAGTAACAAATATTACACCTCACCTAATGTTGCTCTTGAACCGCTTCACATGAATCGACGTTATTAAATCGATTTAGCCATACGTTTAAACCAACTTTATCGCCTTGCCAGACACTTAAAACAGCGGAAAATATTACACCTCACCTAATGTTGCGCTTGAACCGTTTCACATGAAGCGACCTTATTAAATCGATTTAGCCGTACGTTTCAAGCAAGTTTATCGCCTTGCCGGACACTTAAAACAACGCAAAATATTACACCTGCCCTTGAAACGTTTCACATAAAGCGACGTTTGTAAATCGATTTAGCACTACCTTTAAAACAACTGTATCCCCTTGCCGGACAGTTAAAACAGCGCAAAATATTACACCTCACCTAATGTTGCGCTTGAACCGTTTCATATGAAGCGACCTTATTAAATCGATTTAGCCGTACGTTTCAAGCAACTTTATCACCTTGCCGGACACTTAAAACAACAGAAAATATTACACCTGCCCTTGAAACGTTTCACATAAACCAAACTTATTAAATCGATTTAGCGTTAACTTACAACCAACTTGACCAACATCATGGACAGTTAGTTATAAGAGAAAAAAATTCGACTGATGACCTAATGTTCCTAATTAACCGTTAGACAACAAGTGAACTGGTTGAGGCGATTTACAGATACCTTTTATATAAAACTGTTATTTGAAGCATATTTCTAAGAAAACCCACAATGTCATTTACAATTTATTTGCAGAAGCCGAGACAGAAGAACTGGTGGTGGGGGCCGAGGAAGAGATTGCCCACGAGGTCCTCGTTGATGTCGAGGTGGACCTGGAGAGCGAGGTGGGCACGCCCTCAGAGACGGCATCAGTGCAGCCTACGCCGACTGCCACCCAGGCCACGGAACGGACACACCCAAGTAAGGACTTTTCTAGACAATGAAATCCACGCCTCAGTAACATTACATGCCCAACCAACAACAATTATCACCATGATCATGTCGGTGCCATGTTTTTGCGTTTACAGTTGCCTCACCTAACATTAGGTTCTCTCCACAACCTGTACCACAACGCAGTGAGGCTAAAAATATATACATATATACAAAACACATTAGAATACGTCAGAAACTTTTGCACAAGATACAAACTAGTTGGGGAGATGTAGGGGTTAATTCCAACCACAGGTTTGTGTCCTTCTTGACGCGGGTATATTGACTAGTGGTGTACAAGTAAGAAACCACAGGCAACAAATAACTGTAAACCAACTATTCCATCACATTCTGATTGTACTTGATACCAGCTATGTTCATATTCCAGCCAGGCGCAAACCAAAGGGCAAGGGGATTGGGAAGAATGAGCGTGTGATGCAAAGCCTCATAACTCAATTCATAGGCACACAAAAAGATGCGGCAACCATTTTCCAGGAACACGAGGACAGGCGGATGCAGAGGGAAATGGAAATTGAGGAGAGGCGGGTCCAGCGTGAAATGCAGATGGAGGAGAGGTGGCAGGAGCGTGAACTGGACAGGGAGGAGAGGCGGCAGGAGCGGGACATTGCCAACCAGGCAGAGCACCGCAAACATGAGGAACGTATGGTCCAGCTGGTCATGTCGCTGCAATGTCCGTCTGCCCCCCAACAACAGCAATTTCAAAGTGCTACCACCGATGGCATTACCCGCATCACCCTCCTCACACCCCAAAATCCCCAACCCGGAACCTCCAATCTCAGCCCAAATACTAGTTTTTATGAATATAAGTAACCTGTAAATATGTTGACTTTGTAATTAACGTAATTTAATTCCGTATCGTATGTAGGGCAGTTTAGGAAACAGGATATTCAAAATTTGGCTAGCATTTATATAATTTGTGTACAGTGTGATTTCATTCAAGTTTTGCCATGATAGTTACGTTTCATAAGTTATGTAATTCACAGTAGTGTTAATAGTAATAATATATCTTACGTAGGGCAATTTAGAAAACAGGACATTCAAAATTTAGGTTGCATTTTTCTAATTTTAATACACTGTGATTTGTTTAAATTGTGCCATGCTATTTACCTTTCATAAATGATGTAATTCACAGTAGTGTGCATAGTAATAATGTATGTTACGTAGGGCAATTTAGAAAACAGGACATTCAAAATTTAGCTTGCATTTTTCTAATTTTAATACAGTGTTATTTGTTTCAAGTTTTGCCATGATATTTACCTTTCAAAAGTGATGTAATTCACAGTAGTGTTAATAGTAATAATGTATGTTACGTAGGGCAATTTAGAAAACAGGACATTCAAAATTTAGCTTGCAATTTTCTAAATTTAATACACTGTGATTTGTTTAAACTTTTGCCATGATATCTACGTTTCCTACTTGTCATTGCAATAAAATGTACCAGTAGTTCCCTTTATGACATGTTTGTTCGTTGTTTTATAGACACGTCAAAATGCAACAACATCAAAAGTTAGGGAAGTGTTGCACAATCAATGGGAGATATGTAGTTAGAAACGTCAAATAAGGGGTTGTGTTGCAAATGTCACTTTGGAAACACGCCACTAAATCGATTCATATAAATCGCTTTGTCTAAATCGGTTTGGAATTGCCCGTGTAAACACAGCTAAAACTAATTGTTTATGAACAGAAATAGGACACAAACGCCTCGCGGATCTCTGCCCCATTGTCTTCACCTTCCACGTCATGCGCCACATTCTGCGCTTGTTGGTTTGCCCCCTTGTTTGCATCATCGGCCCAGTCGACGTTGAAAGCCTCCTTGTGTACTTCACATATATTGTTTAATGTGAAGCACACAAGGATGACTGTCATCACGTCTACCGTCCGAATGTCCATGCGTTTCAGCAGCATCCTCCAGCGGGCTTTGCAACGGCCGAAGGTGTTTTCGATAGTCATTCGGGCGCGCGACAGCCTGTAGTTGTAGTTTATCTGGTCCCTGGTCAGTCGGCCGGTGTCCGAATACGCTTTCATTAACCAGGGACACAGAGGGTAGGCCGGGTCGCCGAGAATGACTAGAGGCACCGTAGTATTTCCAAGCTGTAGGGGCCTGTCAGGGAACAGCACACCGGCCTCGGCTTTAGCGAATATTGACGAGTTTGCCAACACGCACGCATCATGGACCCTTCCTGGCCACCCAGCAGCAATGTTCATAACTTGGGATTGATGATCGCACATCACTTGCGCCACAATTGAGTAATAACCTTTACGGTTATGATAGTCTGTGTGGTGCTGCTGGGGGACCAGGATGGGGATGTGCATCCCATCGATGACTCCTGCACAATTTGGAAACCCAAACCGTGTTGCAAACCCCTCTGTGATCTCTGTCAAGCGAGCAGGACTTGGCATTTTGATATACTGCGGCAGGAGGACGCGCACGATGGCAGCGCAGGTGTCGTGAAATATCACACAGCAAGTGCATTTGGCTAGGCCAAACAGATGGCCGACGCTGCGGAAACTAGATCCTGTTGCCAGCAACCAGAGGGTCACTGCCACATGCACTTCCACCGTAACGCACCTGAAATGGGTCACAAACAAAACAAAACCATATAAGCACGCGAAACTTTAAGCACACTCAAAAAAGCCTATTTATATGAGCCGATTTATATGAAGCGAATATTGTGAAACGATTCAACCCTAATGCGCCTCAGCTAGCGTCGACACGGCCAAGATAGAGAAGGCTAGATAACCGGACCAAAAATATGCTATTAATATAATCTATGTGCACAAGTGGTTTATATGAACCGAATATTGTGAAACGATTCAACCCTAATGCGCCTCAGCTAGCGTCGACATGGCGAAGATAAGGCTAGATAACCCGACAAAAAATATGCTATTAATATAATCTACGTCCACAAGTGGTTTATATGAACCGAATATTGTGAAACGATTCAACCCTAATGCGCCTCAGCTAGCGTCGACACGGCGAAGATAAGGCTAGATAACCCGACAAAAAATATGCTATTAATATAATCTACATCCACAAGTGGTTTATATGAACCGAATATTGTGAAACGATTCAACCCTAATGCACCTCAGCTAGCGTCCACACGGCGAAGATAAGGCTAGATAACCCGACAAAAAATATCCTATTAATATAATCTACGTCCACAAGTGGGTTATATAGCGTCCACACGGCCAAGATAGAGAAGGCTATTTATATGAGTGGAAATAAGTTCCCCTTATGAAGAGGGCTAGAATATGTTCCTTCTTACAATGTGTATATAACGCTCTTGACCCGTTCATTGCTACAGCTTTTACTTAGGGTTGCGTTACACAGTTTTACGTCAACAGTACGGGGTCATTTTTGTATTTATAACTAAGCTAGCAGTAGCACCGTACCTCCTCATGTTGGTGTCGGCCCGCTCTATGTGGTTGCGCAATTTAGCCACAATGTGGTCAAATGTCGCCCTTCGCATGCGGAAGTTTTTCAGCCATTGTTGATCCCCAAAAGTGTCGAGAACGATGTCCCTCCACCAGTGGGACGACCTACAAAAGTAGTGAGGGGGGAGGACATGTAGGTAAACAGACAACATCATAATGCCAACAAGTTCCTTTCATGTAGGTGGGGTTATATAAATCGGCGTAAACTTACCCATATGGTTGATTACAAAGGACCCAATAAAAAAATTGCTGTCATAGCAATAAACAATATTTGTATCCTGATTACACATGATTATTTCATGTACGACTTCGTTCATTCAGTTAACGGAAGTCAAATCTTGAAAGTGGTAAATGTGATGAAAGCATCTAATTTCAGAGTATGGCCCCGGCTGCCTTTTCTTTTATTCAAGGTGAAAAATTCCACTGGACAGTGGAAAATCATTCGATTCATGAGCATTGCTTTATATAAATCGGCCTAAGCTCTAAATGTATTTAGGTGTTTAAAGCTCAATTCATAAATCGTATTAAAATCTGGAAACACATGGTCATATTTAGCCGATACTTGTGAGTTCCATATAGTACTAAAACATATAATTTACTGATATTTAAATGTCATAATGACCGTGTTCTCTGGAGGTAGGTATGTGAGTAATTAATTTCAAAACATGTTATCACAATCCAACATATTGCACTGGATGCAGCTTGAAGACACGCTTTCATGTAAAGGGGAGGTAGGTAAACACAAAACATGTTACTTGACTGCCTACCTTTCCCGCGCCCACATCACCCTTTCCGGCCGATGTTGCACACCCAAGAGCGTCATCAGTAGGATGACAAACTCTCGCTGTTGACTCTCCTGCCACTCCCAAAATCGCCTAGCTCTGCTGGACGACCGCCTCACGATGCGTCTCATATTGGCTCCGGAACGTCCAATAATCTCCTCCTCCCGTGTTGGAATCGCTTCTTGTGCTTGCAACAACAATCCGCCAGCTAGGTTGTCCGCCATTTTTGTTTTGTGCAAGAAACCGTCATGCGCAGATATGCACTTCCGCCGTGAAACGGTTTAAGTACTGCCTGTGTAGACGCGACACACTTTCAAACTCGGCCCGTGTAAACGTGCCACTAAAACACTTCATATAAATCGCTTTGTCTAGATCGTTTTACATTTGCCCGTGTAAACGGGGCTATAGATAAAAGATTCACCCGGTGTACTGCGAGTACCAGGTGAATGCTTTATCTATGCCAAACTATGTGTTACAAATTCATTAATAATGGCATTATTAATTCTTTTTCTAAATATTAAAATGCCAAATGTGTCAACATACACTTGTTTCAGATAAATATATAACCAATATCTGATTAACCCTTCTAATTTTCTAGTTCTACATATGTAATTAACCATATGATATAAATAAAAACATTAATACCGACCCACCCTCTGGGGAGGCTTAAGACTAACGCATGTAGATATATACACATAAGTCATAAACAATACTCCTACCCATAGAGGTGGGAAATGAAATCACCAAAATCCAGCAAACGGAAACGGAAATAGCCCCCTATGGGCACCACCATTTGCAAACTCCTGTTCGAGAAATCAAAATCCAGCAAACGGAAACGGAAATCACTCGTCGAGCTTCGGGACGCAGCAAACAGGGTGGATGACAGCGATTGGCCTAACGCCGTAATGATGCTCCGCCGCAGAGTAGCACAAGCCAAGTTGCAGAACTACACTGGTCCCTCACTACAGACCTTCCATATATGGTGTGATGACGTCACTGGGACCAGTGTACATGTTCCTCCGCGCTACTCTGTAGCGAGGTTGTCAAGGCATTAGGTCCACAGGCCCAATTGACGGTATTCGGGGTCAGCTATTGGTTAATAATATATCAAAACAAATGCCCGCTGCCATAGAATTTGAGGATACGTGCAGTTCAAAACTTAGATTTTATTCAAAATTAAAAGAAATAAATAACAATTTGGCATAAACATGGGTGCACAAATGAAATATTAATAGTTTACTCCGCAGAAACGACGGCCGTATTCGGGTCACCCGAGTTGATAGAATTTCAAATCGAACACCGCGAGTGGAGTAAAAAAAAATCATAAAATACTTTGCTGTAGTTATATCGGGGGGTCGGTCCTAAGCATTGCTTATTCATATTAAGATAAGTAAAACTGACTCTGGCTATGGCTCTAACACTAGTCTCAGTGCCCAGATTTTTCTAAATCTGAAGCCCCGTTCATACACACAACTTTAGGCCGAACTAGATAAGGCGAACTAGATGAGACAAACTAGGCGTGAAAGTGTGTCGTGTCCACACATGCAGTACTTGGGGCAGTTTAAACCAGAAATCGATATCTGCGCATGAGCAAGTCATACTAACCAGCGCCACTTTCGGTTAGTCGACGTCGCCACGAGAGAGTGTGGGTTCGACCTAGATATGTATAGACTGAGTCGTATTGTTTTGGAACGGTCAAAACTTCTGCTGGGCAGTGAAAACCTAAAAATAAATGATGAAAAAAATATATGTGCACAGCTAGCGGTTTCATAGACCAAATTATATAATATGCGCTTTTGATCGACCGGAAAGTCAACAAACTCAGGTCTCGACTGCGCATGCGTGTGACGTGCTTAAGCCACCTCAAGTAAACTAGTTGCATTCACACATGCCACTAAAGCTGTGTTCACACGGGCAAGTTAAGCCGCCTCAACTAGTTCGCCTTGTCTAGTTCGGCTCACATTCGCCGTGTGGACGCGACACTGAGGCGGATTAGGGCTGATTCGCCTCATCTAGTTTGCTTCAAGTAAACCACGTCGCGAGGTAGTCCAGATGCATCGAACTAGCTTAAGTCGGCCCAAGTTACCAGTGTGAACGGTAGCGGCTTAGATGAGCCGGATTAAGGACGTCACAGTCGAGACCTTAGTTTGTTGACTTTCCGGTAAATTTGCTCTATGAACCTGCTAGAGGTGCACAGATAATTTTTTCATGACTTATTTTTAGGTTTTCACTGCCCAGCAGAAGTTTTGACCGTTCCAAACCAATACGATTCAGTCCATACATATCTAGGTCGAACCCACACTCTCTCATGGCGACGTCGACTAACCGAAACTGGCGCTGGTTAGTATGGACTTGCTCATGCGCAGATATCGATTTCCGCCTTAAACCGCTCCGTGTGTGGACACGACACTGGTTCGCCTCATCTAGTTCGCCTTATCTAGTTCGGCCTAATTGTGTGGTGTGAACACGGCTTTAGGCCGACTCAAGCTAGTTCGCTCATCTAAAGTACCTCGCGACGCAGTTTACTTGAGGTGAACTAGTTGAGGTGAATCAGCCCTAATCCGCCTCAGCGTAGCGTCCACATGACCAATGTGAGCCGAACTAGACAAGGCGAACTAGTTGAGGCGATTTAAGGCCCGTGTGTGAACGGGGCTTTGGAAATGCACATGGCATAAGATGTGCATATAATATTGATGTAAATGCAATGCTGGATAAAAGATTAATTATTCTATGTTTCAAACAAGAGCTGAGATGAGCTAAAACTAGCACATTTCATAGCTGCACCCAGTGTATTAGCATGTGCCATGTCAAAGACCCTATAATACTAGAATTATAACATCAACTGTAACATCAGAAGTATGCAAGAAACAACTAAACCTAAACCATGTATAACACAAAAGTATCATTGGGGCCACAATCCTAACTCAAACCTGAACAAAAACAGAATCCATATCAGCACATCTCATAAAATTATCAATGGCCTGAGATGTATGTATACCAACGCAGATTCAATTATGAACAAGCGAGCCGAACTGGAAGCAAATATTACAATTTACAACCCAGATATCATTGCAATTAGTGAAGTCATACCAAAAAATCCAAAAGACCCAGTCCAGCTATGTGAGATTGCCATAAATGGATTTGATATTTTCAGCAATATCGATGAAGGGAGGAGGGGTGTGTGTATATATACTAAATGCAACCTTAATGCAGTCCCTTAGAGCCGTGTTCACACGGGCAAAATGTGAGGCGAATTAGACAAATCGAATAAGGTGAGTCGAATTAGCCGCCCGTTCACATGGGCAGCGCTTGAAGGCGGAAGTGGATATCTGCGCATGAGCAAGTCCAGCCTGACCAGCGCCAGTTTTCAATTAGGCAACGTCACCACGAGAGAGTGAGTTCGACCTAGATATGTATGTACTGAATCGTATTGGTTTGGAACGGTCAAAACTTCTGCTGGGCAGTGAAACCCTAAAAATAAATTATGAAAAAAATTTCTGTGCACAGCTAGCAGCTTCATACAGCAAATTTACTGGAAAGTCAACACACTCAGGTCTTGACTGTCACGTCCTTAATCCGCCTCACCTAAGTCGGTTGCGTCCACACGGGCAAAATAAATCGCCTCACAGAAATCGCCTCACGTAAACTACCTCGAGAGGTGGTTTACAGGATCCGCATCACATGAATCGATTCAGCCCTAATCCGCATCAGAGGCCCGTTCACACGAGAAATGTGAGGCGAACTAGGCAAGTCGCTTTCTACGAATCGCTTTACATTGCCCGTGTGAACACGGCTTTAGATGTACTCCCATGTAACTCAACAGAAGCGATATGGTGCGAGATTAAGCTAGACGACAGGGACAGTCTGCTTGTTGGATGCATCTACATGTCACCCAACAGTGACAACAGTGTCCATGAGGAAACTCGACAGTTGATCCAAAAGGTCTCAACCCTAAACCACAGCCACCTCCTAATCATGGGAGACTTCAATTATCCAGAAATCAGTTGGCAACCTATGCGAACACCAAATAGCGAACAACATCCAGCAACACTCTTTGTCGAAAATCTTAGAGATTGTTTCCTTTTCCAGCACGTCACGGAACCAACACATAAGCGTGGTAACCAGGCTGCAAATATATTAGATCTCATCATCACAAATGAGGAAGAAATGATTGGAAACCTTAAACATGTTGTGAGACTTGGAAATAGCCACCATGATTGCCTTTTCTTTAATTTCAGTTGCTATTACCATGTAAACTCAAGTGGAAAGGACAAATTCATATTGGATAAAGGCGACTATGAGGGCTTGAGACAGGATCTCGACCAAGTTCTACTAAGTGCAGCCCCAAATACAGACACTGTTGAGGACAATTGGAATGCATCTGAAAAAACCTTCATGGAAAAATGCAAACAGCACATACCCATGTCATCTGGCAAAATGAATAATGGCAGACCATGGCCAGAATGGATGAATGACCAAGTCAAGCAGAAGATCAGCTTGAAACAACAGGCATACGCAGTGAAGAGACAGTCGGGCACAGAAAGTGACAGAATTTGATATGCAAAACTGTGTAACCAAGTAGAGTGGGAATGTAGGAAAGCAAAGAGAGAGCATGAGAAAAACATAGCCAAAAATGCCAAAGAGAATCCAAAAGCCTTCTATAAATATGTTAGGAGTAAACTCAAAGTACATATTCCAGTTGGAGATTTGAGGCGGGATGATGGGACCATTGCACAAAAGGATATTGACAAAGCTGATACGTTGAACACCAGATTCGCAAGTGTCTTCACACAAGAAGACCTGTCATATATACCAATGTTTGAGGACCGACTCTTTCCTGCCCCCCTGACCAACATAAATATTAAACCATCCGATCTGAAGAAGAAATTATCCAATCTTAATGCATCTAAGGCAGCAGGTCCTGACGGAATATACCCACGCATATTGAAGGAGCTACACAACGAGCTTGTTGAACCACTTAGACACATTTTCCAAAAATCACTAAATGAAAGAAAACTTCCTCACCCATGGAAGGATGGACATGTGGCTCCCATCTTCAAAAAGGGTAACAGAAGTGATCCAGGAAACTATAGGCCAATCAGTCTAACATCTGTAGTGTGTAGGTTGCTGGAATCAATAATAAGAGATTCTATCATGGCTCATCTTGTCGAAAACAACCTCCTATCAACACAGCAGCATGGCTTTGTGCAAGGAATATCTTGTATGACCCAACTGGGATGATGAGTGGACCCGCGTTATTGATGACTTTGGAGATATGGATGCTATTTATCTAGATTTCCAAAAAGCATTCGACACTGTTCCACACCAGCGACTGCTAAAAAAACTGCATGGCTATGGCATAAGAGGAGATGTCCTACAAGGATTTTCTGAGCAACAGAAGACAGCCAGTCATTGTAAATGGCAAACCATCACGATGGTGCTCGGTGAAAAGCGGAATACCTCAGGGCAGCGTGCTTGGACCAGTCTTATTTGTGATATATATCAATGACTTACCAGAGGTTGTACATTCTATGGTCCAAATGTTTGCTGACGATACCAAAGTACTCCGCGGTATGGAGAAAGGTAGTGACTCACAGGACTTGCAGAAGGACCTCAACAACATGCAGAAGTGGTCAAGTGATTGGCAGCTGATATTTATTGCTTCAAAATGCAAAGTATGCATTTAGGGGGCAAAAACAGCAAGCACATCTCTGTAATGAACGATGGTGTGAATAATGTTCCGCTCTCCGAAACAATGATAGAAAAGGACTTGGGTGTCAAGGTGGACAACAAACTGACATTCAGCGACCACATCCAGGAAGCCGCCAACAGAGCTAATGGAATACTGGCTATCATTCGAAGATCGTACACATACCTAGACGAGGATGTTGTGCGCAGACTGTACACATCCCTTGCACGTCCACTTTTGGAATATGGAAATGTTGTGTGGTCACCACTCTACAGGAAGGATGCTGAGTCAATTGAGAGGATCCAAAGAAGGGCAACGAAGCTTGTACATGGATTCGATGCAATACCCTATGAACAACGTATGCGTCATTTGAAGATCCCAAGCATGTACTACAGACGGGCCCGGGGGGATATGATTGAAGTATTCAAATATCTCCATGGTATCTACAAGACAGGCGGCCCCCTTATCAGAGACTCCAACACCAGGACCAGAGGGCACTCCCTGAAGCTGAGGAAGCGGTACTCCAGACTGGACCTGTGACACAACTTTTTCGGCTTTAGGGTGGTTGACCTGTCCTGTGGAATGACCTGCCGGAGAGTGTCGTAGCAGCAGAGTCAAGCATTACATATATCTTGGAGCCAGTGACAGTTGCTACGATCGACCATATCTGAAGAACTGTCTCCATTTATATTAATTAAGAGCGGCTAACAGGTCCAAGGCCTATTATAGCTGTATCCTATTGATTGATTGATTGATTGATTGATTGATAGGGTCTTTGGCCATGTGCTTCTCGCGGGTTTGTTTTGCTCTGACGCATCCCACAATGCACCGCGCCGCTGGAACCCTAACATCTATACGGCAGCCATTTTCGATGCGCTTTTCATGATTTGTCTGGCAATGACTTATATTCTACCCAACCACTACAATGATCAATTATAGACAATAAATATCTATTTCCACTAGTACTAACTGTGTATGGGCCAGAAAGGTCTGCAGCAATTACGATACCAGGCGCTGTTGCGGATTCCGAGGGACACCAGTTTCACAGGGACACTTCCATTCAAATGCATTGTTAACGGCCGTGAGCAAATCTTCATACAGAAAAAGTCAAATATCTCCCAAATTACACCATCTAGAAATAAATCGCTTGGTACACATATAGAAAACATCTTTACCAAAAACATTATATTAAATTTATAAGGTTAGGGTTCTTGAATTCTATTAATTTTGAATAAAACTAACGTTTTACACTGCGCGTACCATCAAACTCAAGGCATTGTCAATGGCCGTGAGCAGTCTTCATACAGACAATACAGAAAAAGTGAAATATCTCTAAAATTACACCAGCTACAAACAAATCGCTTGGTACACATATAGAAAACATGTTTAGCAAAAACATTATATTAAATTCATAAGGTTAGTGACGATGCTGTTCGAGTTTGACGCGTGTGCAGGAGCGATGTGTCCCTGTGAAACTGGTGTCCCTCGGAATCCGCAACAGCGCAACCGGTGTGATGGTATCGACTGTGGATACGCACGTGTGTTGTTGTTGTTTGTTGTTTTGGGGAGTTTTCAGTCGCATTGGTGCGCCGATGGCTGCAAATCTGCAGCACTGAATGGGCACCGCTGAAAGCAGTCCCATGAGGTCGGGAGTTGGCTTCCGATGCGTAGTGATCTGAGGTGGGGGGGGGGGGGGGGGGGGGGGGGGGGGGGGGTGGGGGGGTGGGGGGTGGTGAGTTGTTGCTGGGACCAGTCTATTGTGTGGGTGGCAACACATTTATATTTTTCCATATTATTAGAAAACTTTATAATTATATAATTAATTCTTTTTGGTGTTGTTTTTATATGTGTACCAAGCGATTTGTTTCTATAAT